>SJYT01032250.1:113049-185698 GCA_006410635.1 Cephalophus harveyi | reverse complement strand
CCTTAAATCTATTCCTCACTTCCACTGTATAATCATAAGGGATTTGATTTAGGTCATACCTGAATGGTCTAGTGGTTTTCCCTACTTTCTTCAATTTGAGTCTGAATTTGGCAATAAGGAGTTCATGATCTGAGCCACAGTCAGCTCCCGGCCTTGTTTTTGTTGACTGTATAGAGCTTCTCCATCTTTGGCTGCATAGAATATAATCAATCTGATTTCGGTGTTGACCATCTGGTGATGTCCACGTGTAGAGTCTTCTCTTGTGTTGTTGGAAGAGGGTGTTTGCTATGACCAGTGCATTTTCTTGGCAAAACTCTATTAGTCTTTGCCCTGCTTCATTCCGCATTCTAAGGGCAAATGTGTCCAGTTGTCTTTTGACTTCCTACTTTAGCATTCCAGTCCCCTATAATGAAAAGGACATCTTTTGGGGGTGTTATTTCTAAAAGGTCTTGTAGGTCTTCATAAAACCATTCAACTTCAGCTTCTTCAGCATTACTGGTTGGGGCATAGACTTGGATAACTGTGATATTGAGATACCCAATGCCCAAGGTAAGAGAAACCCAAGTAAGATGGTAGGTGTTGCAAGAGGGCATCAGAAGGCAGACACACTGAAACCATACTCACAGAAAACTAGTCAATCTAATCACACTAGGACTACAGCCTTGTCTAACTCAATGAAACCAAGCCATGCCTGCAGGGCAACCCAAGACAGGTGGGTCATGGTGGAGAGGTCTGACAGAATGTGGTCCACTGGAGAAGCGAATGGGTAGCCACTTCAGTATTCTTGCCTTGAGAACCCCATGAACAGAATGAAAAGGCAAAATGATAGGATACCAAAAGAGGAACTCCCCAGGTCATTAGGTGCCCAATATGCTACTGGAGATCAGTGGAGAAATAACTCCAGAAAGAATGAAGGGATGGAGCTCAAGCAAAAACAATACCCAGTTGTGCAGGTGACTGGTGATAGAAGCAAGATGTGATGCTGTAAAAAGCAATATTGCATAGGAACATGGAATGTCAGGTCCATGAATCAAGGAAAATTGGAAGTGGTCAAACAAGAGATGGCAAGAGTGAACGTCGACATTCTAGGAATCAGCGAACTAAAATGGACTGGAATGGGTGAATTTAACTCACATGATCATTATATCTACTACTGCGCACAGGAAATCCCTCAGAAGAAATGGAGTAGCCATCACGATTAACAAAAGAGTCTGAAATGCAGTACTTGGATGCAATCTCAAAAACGACAGAATGATCTCTGTTCGTCTCCAAGGCAAACCATTCAATATCACAGTTATCCAAGTAATCAGCTACTCAGAGTCATATTCGGGAAGGTCTCTGGTTGTGCAACACGTGACCGAGTGCAACACATGACCGAGTGACCCCGTTCAAGATGTTATCAACAACGTATTTGTGGCCAGTACTGCCAATTGCCCTTTAGTCTTTCTTCCACTCTTAGTAATAGAATTCTCATTTTTATTTGGGTACATAGCTCCCTAGCCAAAAGACTATGTCCCAGCCTCTCTTGCACCTAGACATGGCCATGGGATTATGTCCTGGCCAATGAGAAGTGTTCTTCAAGATTTCCAGGAGGACTCCTATTAAAGGAAGAAATGTGTCCTGTATTTTCTCTCCTCTATTCCTCCAACTTAGAATATGAATGCAATGGCTAGAGTCACAGCAGCTCTCTTGAACTCTGAGGCAGCATATTAAAGGCAGAGAAACACCTGTTACAAGGAGCCTGAGTCCCTGATGGCCGTGGAGACTTTACAGGCTATGCTACAACAAGCTCAACTCTGGGATTTCTTTTATGTTGAAGAGAGAAACAAACTTCTGTCTTATTTTAAGTCACTGCTATTTGGGACGTTTCTACTATAAGCACCTGAACCTCTTCTGTCTCATATATGCCATTTATTAATTTTGTATTTCACACCAAGCTTGTTTCATGACCCAGTGTGCTGGATGACAGAATCAAATTTCAGGCAAATCCCTACACCCACTAAAAATACAACTATAAAAAATATCTGGGGTGTGAAGAAAAAGGAAAAGGAACCCTCCTACACTGTTGGTCCAAATGTACATTGAAAAGAATTATGGAAATTCCTTAAAAAGCTAAAAACAGAGTTACCATATGATCCTACAACCCAATTCCTGGGCATACATCTGAAGAAAATTCTCATTTAAACAGATACATTCACCCCAGTGTTCACAGTAGCACTATTTAGAATAGCCAAGACATGGAAGCAGCCTGAAGGTCCATTGACAGAGGAATGGATAAAGATGTGGCATACATAATGGAATATTACTCAGCCATAAAAAAGGAACAATGCCATTTGCAGCAACACGGATGGACACAGAGATTATCATACTAAGAGAAGTCAGGCAGAGAAAAACAAATATATGATATCACTTACACTTAGTCACTCAGTCATGTCCAACTCTTTGTGATCCCATGAACTGTAGACAGCCAGGCTTCTCTGTTCATGAGGTTTCCCAGGCAAGAATACTTCAGTGGGAAGCTATTTCCTCCTCCAGGGAATCTTCCCAAACCAGGAATCAAACTCCTGCATTGCAGGCAGATTCTTTACCATCTGAGCCACCATATCACTTACAGATATAATCTTCAAAAAATGATACAAATTAACTTATTTACAAAACAGAAATAGACGCACAGACATGGAAAACAATCTTATGGCTACCAAAGGGAAAAGGAGGGAGAGGGATAAATTAGGAGCTTGAGATTAACATATACACACTACTATATATAAAACAGATAAAATAACCAGGACAGACTGTATAATACAGAACCATATTCAGTATCTTATAATTACCTACAATGGGAAAGAACCTGAAAAAAGAATATGTGTGTGTGTGTAACTGAGTCATTTTGCTGCATATCTAAAACCAACACCGCATTGTTAATCAACTACACTTAAATTAGAAAAAATGGTTAAATAAAGATATCTGGTCAAAACTGGGACAAATGGAAATGTCTGCTGGGAATCCTAGTTGACCAAAGGCTCATTTTTAGTCAACTTTTGTGATGCAGATAATTTTTAAAAAATAAACCCAATACTAAATTAATTCGTGGATTAAAAGAGGTAGAGTATAAAGAACAGAGAAGATGAGCCTTCTAAAACAGGCATTTCAGACAGTAGATGGAATATTGAATTTATTTCTGAACACTTCTTTTGAAGAAGAATGTTGACAAAACTGAGGTGATCCAGAATAGAATAGAGAGGATGGTCAAAGACCTGGAAAATGTCAACTAGACATTTAGACTAGAATTTGGACTATCTAAACTGGAGAAAGGAATAATGGGATGGGATTACACAAATGATGAGAAAAATCTGCAAAGCTACCATGTTCTAGACTCATTCCAAGTAGCTAGAGAAGAAGGAGGTAGAACAGCATGTGAGTCAAAGGAAATGAGTATAAGACCCATCAAACAAAGAAAAAAATATTAACTGCCTTACAAAATATTGACTTCTCTGATACACTGATTGATTAATTGATTTACTCTTCACCTTGTGCCCAAAATAAACATCTAACATTTTTAAATGATTATGTGATAACACTCTTCTGAGCGCTTTATATGTATAATTCATTTGATTCACACAACACTCTTAAGTAGTTACTATTATTATCCCTATTTTTATGGATGAGCAAACTGAGAAAGGAAAGTTCAATAACTCGCCCAAGGTCACACAGACAAGAGGATGGATTCAGCAGCCAAGATTCAAAGGCAAGTGTACGGGCCCTGGAAGCCCACGTGTTTATCATCAGACAACTCCATTGCTTCTTCCTTGCTGAAACATACAAGGCTTCCTATGACTGTCCTGTTACTGGAGCAGACCATAATAGTTAACTGTCTGGAATGCTAAGGTGATAACTGGGTATTGTGGACCTCTGATACCTTCAAAAACTTGGGATCTGGGGAAGCACAGTGGGATTCCATGGAACTGTGGATATGCTGGGTGTGTAACGTGGAGAGTTTGATGTGAATGTAAATCTAACTGGAGGGTAGTTAAAGACCAGCATTAGAAATCAGAGGCACACAAGCATCACAAATATCAAGGCTAGAGATAAACAACCTGAAATCCCTCTTTGGATATGTGACCAAGTAAGCCACGAAGCTCTCACATCTGAGAAGGTAGAAAGCAGAGACCGAGGGAGAAAGATGCTAAGGCTTAATCATGGATTCAGCCATGCCCTGCACACAGAGACAGGAAAGAAAAGCCAACAACAGCCAAGCATGGAAATAGCCTCATGCTCCAGAAGACAATACAAAAGTCTTTGAAATGCTGGGAAGTGAGAGCTCTGCTGCTTTTGTTTGCCTGGAATCCATCCCCCCTTACTCTTCCAACAGCCCCCTACATTTTCCTCTGGAAACCATCCCTCTCTGTCATCTTCTCCTGGTGTGGTTGACCCCACTCCTTGGAGAATACAAGGTTGCCCCGGCTTCCCTGGTGGCTCAGAGGTTAAAGCGTCTGCCTGGAATGCAGGAGACCCGGGTTCGATCCCTGAGTCAGGAAGATCCCCTGGAGAAGGAAATGGCAACCCACTCCAGTACTCTTGCCTGGAGAATCCCATGGAGGGAGGAGCCTGGTGGGCTACAGTCCATGGGGTCGCCAAGAGTCGGACACTACTGAGCGACTTCACTCACTCACTCTTCACTCATGTTTCAAACCTGGTCAATAAGAGGAGTCTTTGCCCTGATTCCCCACAGTTGGTTGAGAGTAAACATAAGACCCAAGTGGGTCCAGTGAGAATCAACACTGAAACATTTATTGGAAATATTCAGTTCAGTTCAGTTCAGTTGCTCAGTCGTGTCCGACTCTTTGCAACCCCATGAATCGCAGCACGCCAGGCCTCCCTGTTCATCACCAACTCTCGGAGTTCACTCAGACTCACGTCCATCAGTCCGTGATGCCATCCAGCCATCTCATCCTCGGTCGTCCCCTTCTCCTCCTGCCCCCAATCCCTCCCAGCATCAGAGTCTTTTCCAATGAGTCAACTCTTCGCATGAGGTGGCCAAAGTACTGGAGTNCATCCAGCCATCTCATCCTCGGTCGTCCCCTTCTCCTCCTGCCCCCAATCCCTCCCAGCATCAGAGTCTTTTCCAATGAGTCAACTCTTCGCATGAGGTGGCCAAAGTACTGGAGTTTCAGCTTCAGTATCATTCCTTCCAAAGAAATCCCAGGATTGATCTTCAGAATGGACTGGTTGGATCTCCTTGCAGTCCAAGGGACTCTCAAGAGTCTTCTCCAACACCACAGTTCAAAAGCATCAAGACATTTTCCCTTTACTACCCAGGGGACCTAAGCCAGTAAGATGAACCCATGGAGCTACCAGGACCATCCTTGCTGCTCTGCAGAGGGTTTGTCCATAAACAAATCAACATGAAAGAAAGTAAAACCAAAGGACTGAGTGGGATGGAGAGGGGGGCATTTGTACATTAGATTCTGCTATCTGAATATTTACCTATATTCTCTGGATTTTTTTGGTTATGTGAGCACATAAATTCTCCTTTGCAGTTGGTTTCTGTCATTTTCCACTGAAAGTGATGGCCAGTATACGATCTATGTTTAAAGAGACCTTTTTCTTTATTTACCCATGCCTCTCTCTGCCGTGCTGTGCTGTGCTAAGACGCTTCAGTCGTGTCTGACTCTTTGCAACCCTATGGGCCATAGCCCATCAAGCTCCTCTGTGCATGGGATTCTCCAGGCAATAATACTGGAGTGGGATGCCATGCCCTCCCCCAGGGATCCATGCCTCTCCACTACATCAGAAACCCCTTGAGAGCAATAAATGTGCTTCCTCACATGGCAGCACCAAGCACAGGGCCAGGCACATTCTTGGCAAGAACAAACCTCACTGAATGATTCTGAACCAATTACATGAAATAATACTGGCAAGAGGGTGCTGTAAGCCACAGAGCATTGTTTTTAACTATTATCAGCCACTATGGAGAACAGTATGGAGATTCCTTAAAAAAACTGCAAATAGAACTGCCTTATGACCCAGCAATCCCATTGCTGGGCATACACACCGAGGAAACCAGAATTGAAAGAGCCACATGTACCCCAATGTTCATTGCAGCACTGTTTATAATAGCCAGGACATGGAAACAACCTAGATGTCCATCAGCAGATGAATGGATAAGAAAGCTGTGGTATATATACACAATGGAGTATTACTCAGCCATTAAAAAGAATTCATTTGAATCAGTTCTAATGAGATGGATGAAACTGGAACCTATTATACAGAGTGAAGTAAGCCAGAAAGAAAAACACCAATACAGTATACTGACACATATATATGGAATTTAGAAAGATGGCAATGATGACCCTGTATGCGAGACAGCAAAAGAGACACAGATGTATAGAACGGACTTTTGGACTCTGTGGGAGAGGGAGAGGGTGGGATGATTTGGGAGAATGGCATTGAAACATGTATAGTATCATGTAAGAATGAAGCACCAGCCTATGTTCAATACAGGATACAGGCTGGTGCACGGGGATGATCCAGAGAGAGGATATGGGGTGGGAGGTGGGAGGGGGATTCAGGATTGGGAGCTCATATACACCCGTGGTGGATTCATGTCAATGTATGGCAAAACCAATATGGTATTGTAAAGTAAAATATAATAAAAATAAAATTAAAAAAAAATAAAAAAATAAAAACAAAGAAAGATGATATAACAGCCTCTCTTTATTTTTTAAGCTTACCAAACCTGAAGTTCAATCCAGTTCATTCATCAAGAAGTGGTGCCCTCAAAGTTTCTGTTCAGCTATGTACAATCCTACCCATCTTGTCCCACTGCCTCCCCCTCCCCCTCTTCTTTCTGGAATGCACCCTTTAAGGAAATGGAGAGCTGGTACTTAAAATCAAATCTTGGCAAGGTACATGCTTTCTTTTATACAAAAACAAAACAAAAAAGACTGAGGAGTACATCATTTAAAGTAATAAAAAAAAAACAATTTATGATCCATCTCTGATGTTCAAATGCAAAATGGGATGGAAAAATGTCTGTGTATAATGAATTCTGCAACATTTGCTAAAGTCCTACAAGAGAAGGAAAGAAGACAAATGATTCAAAAATAGAAATCTCCTCAATTCAAATACTTTTCACAAAAGGAAACCACACACACACACACACACACACACACACACACAAACTGTATAGAATAATCAGAAATGTAATAGTGACAGACTCAAGACAGAAACTAAAAATCTATGATAGGCTCAATAATGAGAAACTCTCACCATATCTTTCAACTCTATTCGCTCAGATACTCTCTCTTTCCCTGGATCTGAGCAAACAGAGATTAAAAAGTAAATAATGAGAGGGAAGGAAACCCTATCCACTATAGCAATTAAGAATGCAGGTTTGGCTATTATATATAAAATAGACCAACAGCAAGGTCCTATTGTATAGCACAGGAACTATATTCAATATCCTGTGATAAACCATAATGGAAAAGAATACAAAAAAGGATGTATATGTGTGTATAACCGAGTCACTTCACTGTACAACAGAAATTAACACAACATTGTAAATCAATTTTACTTTAAAGAAAAATGTGGGTTTGTGAGAGCAAGGAATATGAGAGTCCCTGGCTCTGGCACGGTGACCTCGGGCAAGTCACCCCACCCCTCTGAGCTGGATTCCTCATCTATACAAGGGGTAACACAGTAGCACCCTCTTAGGTTGGTGGGTTAGAGTGAGAAAACGGCATGGAGAGTGCCTGAAGTTAAGTGAAGGTCGCTCAGTCATGTCCAACTCTTTGCGACCCCCATGGACTATACAGTCCATGAAATTCTCCAGGTCAGAATACTAGAGTGGGTAGCCCTTCCCTTCTCCAGGGGATCTTCCAAACCCAGGAATCTAACCCAGGTCTCCTATATTGCAGGCAGATTCTTTGCCAGCTGAGCCACAGGGGAAGCCCAAGAATACTGGAGTGGGTAGCCTACCTATACCTTCTCTGGTGGATCTTCCTGAACCAGGAATCGAGCCAGGATCTCCTGCACTGCAGGCGGATTTTTTTACCAACTGAGCTATGTGCATACCACAAAGGAATTCTCATTCTTTAAATCATCCTTTCACTGTGCATGGCTTAAATCAGCCACCATGACATCAACAAGCCTTCTTTACAGGAAGGGAGCCATAACCAGAACACCTGGTTGCCAACTGTGGCTAAAACTACGTATCCCACCTTAACCAAGTTAAATTCACCCTCTTACAAAAGAGTCACTCAGAACCTAACATCTTTGAGGCTCATTCCATCTAACAGGCTCGACCTGTTCAGAGCAGCCAAGTATTTATCTTATGGGAACTGGCAGAAATGTGTCGTTGGCCTAGAAGGAGCCCTGAGCACCAGTTAAACAGTCTCTCCTGAGTCTCCTCTCTTCCTCAACCACAGGAAGAGGCCAATGCATCTTTGCTCCCCTGTAATCAAAAGGTCGGTGAACTCACACTTGAAATCTCAAAGAAAGCTTAAGTGGAAAAGACATCTTTCAACGACCAACATCTTAATCCTCCCCACGTCCTGCCATCCCAAATAGAGACATCCAGGGAGACGTGGGCCAGAAAGCACTTTTCAGGAGACAATCAGCTTAAGACATCACCCATCCAATTCACTTTGACAGTGATGAGCAACGACATTGTTCCTTAGAAAACAGAAACAGGAATGGCAGATCGTCACTACGACAGCCAGCTAACTATTGGCGAGGCTTTAGAGTCGCTTCTTTTAAGTGTGTCATTCACCAAAAAGGAGACAGGGAAAGTGGGCAAGTTAAAAACAGCTCCCTATCTAATTGGAAGCTCGAGGTAATTAGCAGACAATTCTGAGACTTCATTCATTTGTTCACTTATTCAATAAATACTTAAAGTATGAGGTTCTGTTCTGGATGCTGAGGATAGAGCAATAAACAAAACAGGTGAGAGCCTTGCTCTCAACGTATATGCTAGTGGAAATTAAGTAATTAAGTAAGTAATAACGCCAAAATTAATTAAGTAATAATGCCAATCTTTTCCTATCAGTGTTTTCATTTTCTCTGGCTAAATACCTAAGAGTGATATTTGTTAAATTGCTGGATCACACAGTAATTCTATTTTTAATTTTTGGAAGAACCTCCAAGGAAGCAACCTGAGTATCATGTCCATCAACAGATGAGTGAATAAAGATGATGTGGGGTGTGTGTTTGTGTGTGTGTGTGTGCATACACTCAGCCGTAAAAGAAGGAATGAATTTTTGTTATTTGCAGCAGCATAAATGGACATGGAGGATACTGTGCTTAGGGAAATGTCAGAGAAAGATAAACACTGTACGTTTTCAATTACATATGGAATCTAAAAATAAAAACAAACAAATACAACAAAAGAGAAACAGACCCACAAATACTGAGAACAAACTAGTGGTTACAGAGGGGAGATGGGTGGAGGGGAGGGGCATCACAGATGAAGAGGATCAAGAGGTACAAACCACTAGGTATAAAATAATTTACAAAGATGTAATGGACAGCACAGGGAATATAGTCAACATTACATGGAGCATAATCTACAAAATCTTCAGGCCCTATACTGTACAGTTGAGACTAATATAATTTTGTAAGTCAACTACACTACAAGGAAAATAACAATACTCAGGTAAACAAACAAGATAATCTCAAGCTCTGACAATTACTGCAGTGGGAATAAACTAAGCGGTGTGACAGAAAGTGACCCGGGCTGGAAGGAGCAGGGCTGCCGCCAAGGCAGGCAGGTAGGCTGTGCTCTGAACACTTCTAGAAGATACTATTCATACTGCGACTGAGTGACAAGGGAGAGAGAGCCAAGAAAAGTCAAGGGCAAAAGCCGCTGAGGTCAGGCTTTCTCGAAGGCAGTGCTATTGGCATTTGGGTGGGATTGTTTTCCTTGTGTGGGTCTGTCCTGACCTCTGCAGGACATTTAGCATCCCTTGACCCCACCCAATATCTTTTTTTTTTTTTTTAGTTAAATTAAATTAATTTGTTTTTTTTTTTTTTTTGCTTCCCCAGTGGGTGCATGGATAGAGAATCCATCTGCCAATGCAGGGGACAAAAGAAATGCGAGTTCGATCCCTGGGTGAGGAAGACCCTCTGGAGAAGGAAATGGCAACCCATTCCAGTATTCTTGCTTGGAAAATTCCATGTTCAGAGGTGCCTGGAGGGTTATAGTCCATGGGGTCACAAAGAGTCAGACACTACTGAGCGTGTGCACACACACACACACACACACACACAAATACACATCGACGAGCTAATTTACAATGTTGTTTTAGTTTCAGGTATACAGAAAGTGATTCATGTGTGTGTATATATATACACACACACTTATAAACACATACATATGTATATACATATGTGAATCTATGCATATATATTCTTTTTCAGATTCTTTTCTCTTATGAATTATTACAAAATACTGAGTAGAATTCTCTGTTTCCTGTGCTATACAGTAGATCCTTGCTGCACAGGAAATTCTTAAAATAATAATAATAATAACAGCAAAAGCACCTGGGCCTCCTGAGAACTCACTGTAACTTTTTTTTTATTGTAGCATAGTTGCTTTACGATGTTGTATAAAAGAGTTAACTAATGAGAACCAACTGTGTCGCACTGGGAACTCTACTCAATGCTCTGTAGTGACCTAAATGGGCAGGAAATCCGGAACAGAGGGGAATCTATGTAAACATACAGCTGACTCCCTTTACTGTATACCACCCACCCAATATCTATAGGGTCCCCTGTGTAGTCTCTGGGGTAGCAGAAAAGGTCCCCACTCCTTTCCCCATAGGAAGGGCCATCACTCCTCTTGTTGAGAACCACTGATACAGGAGAGAACAAAGGCCAGGGCCCCCAGTTAGAAAGAAGCCCGGGCTGTGTAATGAACAGGGAGAAGGCTGGTGTGCCTGGAACATAATGAGTGACGGGGAAAGAGTCACGAGCTGACTTTATGGGCATAGACGCTTAGCTGCGGCAGACTGAGTTTGCTTGCTGTCAGCTGGGGAGATTTCATGTAGGAGAAAGAGGATGAGCTGAGCACAGAAGTTACCCACACACTTTCTGAACCACATCAGAAAAGGGGACATGATTCTATGGGCAATTAGATAACAGTTTGCTGCCCCAGTGCTGCAATTAGCAAAGCTGGGAGGAGCAGAGGAAGTTGGGCAAACCACCACAGTTCGTTAATCCTAAAATGTGTATTTTTAATTCACATTTTAACCCATCTGAAATTAAAATGTGTGTCACGGTCATCATCACATATTGTCACTTCCCAAGCCTGTGCGTCAAAACCAACAGCAGCCTGCAAAAAAAATTCTGGGGACAAGGATGGAGTGCTCTTTAAGAAATGCCGCCAGGGCACCCGCCTGGGTGAATTAAGAGCTATACCACAAGGAACATGCAGGAGAAAGACATGGCAAACTGAGGGTGGCTTAGTCGGGTCAAACTTTGAATAGGAAATGTTAAGGAGTCCATGGACCAATTTATTTCATTTGTTTTTTTACTGATGTATGAACGCAGGAGACTGACGGATGATAAATGTTCAAGCATAAGGATGCTCTTTCCAATAAATACAAAATTGTAAAAATTCTAAAGGTAAAAGTCCTACTGTGGCGGTTTAATTGGCAATGCTCTATTCCTAGTGATCCTAAGGGTAACAGTGCGCAGGATAGATTCAAGGAAATCTGAGAACCTTTATTGAACATCCAGTGGGTGCCAAGAATTTTATATATGCTATACAACACGTAATCTCACAGCAACTGTCCTAAATCCATACAATGAATTTCACTTCACAGACACTAATAAGCAACTTCCTGTGGCTTGCTTTCTTTTCTCACTTCAAATGAACCACGTCCAATATTTAAGGGGCCAAGGTCACTCTGCAGGGACAAGATGACCAAGAGTGATGACATCTTCAAAGACAGGTTCTAACACTGTTTTGGATCGTCACTCCAACCAGCCTTCTCACTCCACCTTTGTGATGGTTCATGTTAAGCATCAACTTGATTGGGCGAAGGGATGCCCAGATAGCCGGTACAACATGATTTCTGGATATGTCTGAGCGTGTTTCCCAAAAAGACAAGTATCTGAATCACTAGACTGAGCAAAGAGAAGCCACTCTCAGCAGGGTGGGAGGGCATCATCCATTTTTTTGAGGGCCTGAAAAGAACAGAAAGATGGAGGAAATGGACTTCCCTGGTGGTCCAGTGGTTGGGAGTTCGCCTGCCAGTGCAGGGGACATGGGTTCAATCCCTGGTCTGGGAGGATTCCACATGCTGTGGAGCAACTAAGCCTGAGTGTCACAACTATTGAGCCTGCCCTCTAAAACCCAGGAGCCATAACTCCTGAAGCCCACGCACCTAGAGCCTGTGCTCCGCAACAAGAGAAGCCCGCACACCACAAGTAGAGAGTAGCCCCTGCTTGTCGCAACGGAAGAAGACCTAGTGCAGCCAAAAATAAATATATATTTTTTTTAAACCAACAACTTCACTTTAAAGAAAAAAAAGATAGAGGGCAAATCTGCTCTAGGCTTGAGCTGGGATGCCCACCTTCTCCTGCTCTCTGACACTGACACTCCTGCTTCTTGGGCCTTCAGACTCAGAATGAATCACACACCACCAGCTTTCCTGGGTCTCCGACTTGGAGGTGGCAGATCATGAGACTTCTTGACCTCTGTAATCACATGAACCAACTCCTATAATAAATTAACATCTTCCTATAAGTGATGTACAGACGCAGATATAGGTACAGATAGAGATTACTCCAGCCCAACTCCAGACATAGATATAGGTATAGGTAGAGGCATGCATTCAGTCTTCTTTAAAAAGAAGGCTGAGCACCGAAGAATTGATGCTTTTGAAGTGTGGTGCTGGAGAAGACTCTTGAGAGTCCCTTGGACTGCAAGGAGATCCAACCAGTCAATCCTAAAGGAAATCAGCAGAGCGGGGGCAGTGGTGCAATGGATAACACGTCTGACTACTGATCAGAAGATTCTAAAGGAAATCAGCCCTGAATATTCATTGGAAGAACTAATGCTGAAGCTGAAACTCCAATACTGTGGCCACCTGAGGCGAAGAGCTGACTCACTGGAAAAGACTGAAGCTGGGAAAGATCGAAGACAAAAGGAGAAGAGGGTGGAAGACGATGAGATGGTTAGATAGCAACACCTACTCAATGGACGTGAGTTTGAGCAATCTCCAGGAGATAGCGGATGACAGAGTTGCCTGGCCTGTTGCATTCCATGGGGTCGCAAAGAGGTGAACACGACTTAGTGACTGAACAGCAACAAACAGGCATAGTTAGAGAGGGAGAGATCGAATACTGTTGGTTCTCTCTGGAAAACCTGAATACAGCTTTGGAAAATATCCTTTGATCTCTGCTCAGACACCACGGGGAGGTGGTATCTCAGAGGCCACTCTGAGGCAGGAAGGGATGCAACCTGCACTCGGACAGATGGAGAATGTTTCCTAAGAATCATTGCAAACTGGAATGGAACTTAATGATTAATAATAAAAAAAATTCAGCTGTTACATAAAGATCTTAGGCAAAGAATTTGACCCATTAAAGCCTCTCTGCCTAGGTTTTATTCCTCAATCTCTAGTAATTAGTACCCCAACTTTCCTTTGGGGAATAGCCCTCCTTCCTCTTGGTCTGTGTTGTTTGGGGCAGGACGCCTCCAGCCCAGCTCCAGGGATGGCAGGACACCTGGTCTGTGCCATCACGTTTACAGTGATTGGTTCAGGGATGGGTTATGTTACCCATCAGGGCCAATGAGAATCACCCTTGGAACCTCTGCTGAATCTTCTTGAGAAAGCCACATTCCCTCTCCTCCACTATGGGCGGGCCATCTGAAAGTAAGCCTGGAACTACTGGCAGTCACCCCATGCAGGAGGCCTGTCTGAGAATGAAGCCAGCAAAGAGTAGAGCAAAGAAGTAGAGACAGACAGAGCCTGGATGGTTTTGAATCCCTGGATCGAGCTGTGCCTGAAATCACTGCAGGATGTTAGATTTTTCACTTAGTTAAACAAATCAATTCCTTTCTTGGGGAAGGATGATGTCACTTGCAAAATATGGAGCCCTGACTTACAAATATATAGGCTTCCCTCGTTTTCACAAGTTCACTTTATGCCACCTTGCTTTTACAAAAGACTGACACACTGGTATCGCAAAGAGTTGGACACGACTTAGCAACTGAAAAACAACAGAAGTTACCTATTTATGCTAACTGAAAGAAATTCTAAGAGGATTTCTCACTGTTATGAAAAAAAGGTAAAAAGCAAAAATACCATCCAGGGTTTGTTTCACTGCAAGTTCAGCCAGTACAGAGGCAGAATTCATCCCCTGCAGGGAGGGGGCACCACCAACCGCCCTCTCCGGGAACCACACTCAGCATCTCAGCCTCAGACCGCCGTGGCTCTGAACTGTGTCCATGAGCACCTGTGCTTTACCTTAATTGATTTTGTGCATCAACAAGCAGAATGTGTCCTAAGGTAACTTACTTCTTCACTTCGCACCACTTCGGTTTACAAAAAGGTTTCATGCTCTGCTTTCAGATAGTGAGGGAATCCTGTTCACTACTAGATCCTGGAGGGCTGGGGGCTTAAATGTTCAAGCAGGTAGACTGTGTCGGCCTCTTACCTGAGCTTAGGATGAGACTTCTTCTACAAGAGTGTAAGTGACTAGAGGCCATGCCCTTCAATGCATGGACACCACTGTGTATTGAACAACATACATGGAGGACATAAAGTGTAGTCACGGCAGTATCCTAGGAAATCAGTACATTGCCACGGGTTTTCTAGATCAAAGCCTGACTTGGAATTCACAAAGCACACTCCACAGTAGACAGGACTCTTGGTAAGGTCAGCCCTCCATAGCCTGGCAAATGTCCCAGGGAGAATAATGTAAGAAATAGAAGAAAACTCTACTGGGCCAATGAAGCTACTGGGCCCTTCATCATTCCCATTATAAAGCCTGAAATCCCCACCATCAGGTGCTCCCTTGGACTTCTAGCACTCTCTCTCTCTCCCCCAAAGATTTCTGGTGGGATATGTTTGTGTCACATGGGAAGGGTCACCGGAATTCACTAGCTCACCTGTCCAGATCACACAAGGCTGCTCATTACACCAGCTGCAGCCTCCCAGAAGAATCAGAAAGGCCTGGGATTGTTGGCTTGTTTGTGGCTCAACCACCTTGTAAATTCCCTAAGGAAGAGAAACTGTATCTCCCTGGGCTCCACTGTACTCCAGCATCTCATATTGTGCCTGGAACACAAGCACACAATCAATATGTGTCGGATAAATGGTTGATGGTAGACAGCCCTGAGGTGGGAGTTAGGACCTGGTTTCTGGTCCTACACCTGCCAAGTCTACACACCCATTCATGCCACACTCCTCTGGGGCCCTGGGTCCTCATTCCAACAAATGAGGAGGTGGGCCATTGAGATCTGAGATCAAAGTCAGGAGCCCTGCACAGCTGGGTGTGTTTGCCCCATCGTGCAATTTTACACTTTGGTAACAATCTAAAAAGCGGGGAGATTTCATATGAAAATTCAGATTTGTGGTTTTTCTCTCAAAATGGAGGCTCTGGCAACACGGAGTCCACAGTGCACATGCAGTGAAGGGCCAGCGAGAGTGAGGGTTGTACCACTGGATGGATGGAGCCTGAAATCTGCCCCCTCCACAGTCCCCATGTGGTCCCTGCACTGAGGCCAAAGGTCAGCTGTTCATGATCACATGACTCTGTTTTTCTTTTAGTAAGTAAATATCTATAAAGATAGACCAAGAGAGCCATGTTTTAAAAAATGTTTATAGAGAGAGCACGCTCCTTTGTAGGAGCGAATTTAACCTTCATATAATAATAATACATCCTCATATAATAACAATAATAATACATCCATCACCCATGCAGCATCACTAGAGACGCCAAGTACCATCCTAAGCACATTACATTCATTTAACCCATTCAAGGCTTCCCTGATCGCTCAGTTGGTAAAGAATCCACCCACAATGCGGGAGACCTGGGTTCAATCCCTGAGTTGGGAAGATCTCCTGGAGAAGGGAAAGGCTATCCATTCCAGTATTCTGGCCTGGAGAATCCCATGGACTGTACAGTCCATAGGGTTGCAAAGAGTCGGACACGACTGAGTGACTTTCACTTTCAAGCACTTTCATTTAACCCATTTCGTCCTTATAGAAACTTTGCCTATGAATATGAGATAGATATGACTATCCAAGTTTTTAAAAGGAAGAAACAGAGGCTCAGAAAGGCTCCGTAATCTGTCTAAGATCACAGGGTCAGTGAGCAGCCTCTAAGCCTGGAGCCCAGGCAGCCTCCTCACACCCATCATATGCCACTGCCACGTGCTTTTAAGCTGAAAGGACCAAGCCTAACCAAGGCCAGACTTGTGTACTCACCTAATAGCCAATTTAGTCTCCTCTGCTTCCCCATCATTTCTCAGAAAGGGAAACTGAGTCTGATGGGAAGTTAATTTTTCCCAATTCCCCCAAAAATTCATACCAAAAAGAAAAAAAATGGGAGAGGACAGAGGCCACAGTCCAAGCCAACCAACTTCCAGCATTGCTCTTTTTTCTAATACCAGGAATTTTAGTCCTAGAGCCTAGACTGGAAATAAATTCTCATGTAGCTTCTTCAGGAGCCAAGAAAACAGAGTCATTTTAGAAAGTCACTACCTCATTGCAACATAACCAGGCTTGAGGCTCACGGACCTGAGGAAACAAGTCCAAGTTCAGGGGGCGTCCAGTGTCGCCCTGCCCATGGGAGTCTCCTGGCGGACAGATGGCTCCCAGTGAGCTCCTTGTACCATGCACTAAGATGCTTGAGAAAAGAAAATATGTAACAAATTCAGTTACTTGAGGCCAGGCTCAAGATGTAAAGAGTCACGATTACTCAGGGGTGCAATAACCAAAAACACTAAAGAGTATCTCATATCACCAATGTTTTGGCACTTCTAAATAATAAGATGAGTGTGCATCCACCTTGATAACCTCTAAAATACATCATTCACTGTTTCCAGTTCCCCGTATCTTGGAGGAAGAGGAAGTCTAGGCTCTAGAAATCCCCTCCATGGAATGGATCTCAGACTATCTTATTGGGAAGGCATGTTTTATCTATAAATCTACAAGATAAATACAGAAATCCTTAGCTCAGTATCAGTTTAGTATCAGAATGTAACATCTTTACTACTACTATGGATGCTGGCAACAACGTGGTCCGTACATGGCTGTGTACTATGCAGCCAAGGCTTTCCTGGCGGAAAGTCTTACTAGCTCTACCCTGCAAATTAGCATAACTATCCAGTAAAATAGTTACTCTTGTTACCCTGCTGTAATTGATGAGGAAACAGGCTGCTTGAAGGATTGGATAATACTTCCCAAGTCCCACAGCTAGGAAGCATCAGGAGTGAGATCTACAAGTAAAATGCATAGCCTCCAATAACCCACACAACCCTGCCTCCTTCCAGAAATCTAACTGACCTTATAATGCAGTGAGATGCTTTGGGGATTGTTATTCCATCAGCCAAGACTGCATGAGCCTATTGCCAAAACCCATTTCTTAATGCCTCTTCAGGGTGTCAAGAGCCCCATGGGGTCACCCAGGCTCTACCCATCCACTATGCCACTCAGAATGCCAGCTGAAGGTCAATGGGTACCAGTGTGAATAGCCACGGGGAAAAAAAGCTTGTGGTTCTCCAGTGCTTGTTAGCACGAAAATAATCATTCATTTCCTACTGTTTGGGTGCAGGGTTACAAGGATCAGCCCAAAAGATGGCATATCAATGCAGTTCACCAAATGAGTCATCAGAATGAGGATATCCATTTATTGGAGCAGACATGTGTTGACAGAATTCATCCAATGTTAAAAGGTAGCTGATGTAAACTGCCTCCAAAAAGTACCACCTGTTCGGCAATCTCTCCTGATGTTCATCTACTGTTCAGGGTTTGAGGAGGTGGGGACAGGGGCAGGAAAGGCAGTGAGAGAAAGGAAAGGAAAGGCGAGGGAAAAGCTACAATATTTGCTTTAGAATATTTGTTTTAAAGGCATAAGTTTCAAAACTGGAAAGCCTGATCCAGCTGCTTTGACTGCCACTTACTCCCTGGATCCTAAAAGAGGGCAGGCCATCTCTAGCAGGCCTTGTGGGTTTTGCAGTGTTTCTACCCCAATCTTGGATCAGGAGAGGCCAAGTGGAAATGCAGCAATATGATGGAACTACTCCTTTGCAAACATTATGAAAAGTTTTATCCTTCCATAATAGACTCTAACCAAATGGCCTGCTCACTGTGGGACAGCAAAGTGACAAAAGCAAACCTCCTAACAGGCTCCAAGCAAGTCTTCAGGTTTGCATGTAATGTAGGAAAGCATCTTTATTTTCTCCAGAAGCTTACAGTCTGTGCTGGGATGGGAGTGCATTAAAGGGTTAACTCAGCAGGTTTGCGGGCCCCAAACCCTGCACACTCCAAACAAAAGCCTGACCCTTGACTATGCCCTGGGAGGTAAACTCTGAACTCCTGGAATAAATACCCCACCTGAGAAGGGTCTGTATAACTGAGACATTGGAACATGCCAAACAGTTAATGCTAACACTGTGATTTACAGTGAACAGCTGTTTTTGTTTGGGCCATGCCAAATCAGCTGGACCTTTGGAGGGGTGGATCTTGGAGGCTGAGTAGCTACGGTCTTCACACAGGCACTCCAGGCCTAGGTGACTGGTCCCCAGCATGATTCCTGGACCGCAAGCCTCGGTGAGCGTCCCTGGTTGGCATCACTTAGCACATCTGTCGCTGTTGCTGGGAGAATTTGTGCTGTCTGTGAAGCTCCACTGGACACATATGGAAGCCTGGGTCTGGTTTCTCCTGGACTCTGCCCTCTGTGTCTTTGTCCTTTGCTGATTTTAACATGCATCCTTTCAGGACTGTGAGAATAACAGCTTTTCTGAGTTCTGTGAGTCCCGCTTGCAAATCACCAAACAGGAAAGTGGTTTTGGAGATCCCCCCAACTCAGGAAGGGAGGGAGAACAGGAGGGAGGGAGGAAGGAGAAGGAGAAGAAAGGAAGGGAGGAAGGGAAGGGGGAAGAGGAAAGGAGAGGCAGGAAAGGAGTAAAATGAAACAAGAAGAAAACAAGAACTGTTCGAATGTCAAATCTCTTACTGTTTGGGCTCAAAGTAACAACAGGAAAGAAAATACCATGTATACAAACTCCTCAAAAGAAAAAGAAAATAGATAAAAAATCAGAGGCTGCCGGTGCAACATCCAGGGCATCACGGAAGACTCCAGCACGCAGTCATCCAGCGAGATTGCTTTGTCTAACTGTTTCCCCAGTATAATGACTAACCTCCGCCTTTGGGAAATCCTGACTATTCCCTGTTGATGAAAACACTCCATTTCAGAAATAAAACTTTCAGAAGTGATCTGGGAGAGACTAAAACAGATTATAGCATTGAATAATGCTTTTTTTGTGGTCAAACAAGAGAATCAAATGAATTGCTGCCTGTTTCTGCACCACCAAGGCAACTGCACATCCACATCGAAGGCTTTGGCAAAGCTGAGGGAATACACCCCACGCCTGGACCCGATGCTGGAAATTCAGACCTCCATTCATACTCTTAACCCTTCTCAATTCATTGAAAACCACTTCAAGCAAAAATCATTTGAAAGAAATTACCTCTGTGTATTACACCATGACCAGTGAAAAATGTCCCACCTGAGACTCGATGGTCCCGAAGCAATAAAATTTTTGCTGAAGTGCAAGATGTAATAACTCAGGGAAAAGAAGTCCCCATGACAACAAGGAGGGGAAGGAAATGAGTGAGAATCTGAGGCTTCAAGTCTCTCACGAGAATCTGAGGCTTCAAGTCTCTCACAATACAAGACTCCACCACTCTGTACTTGGAAATCTGTCTTTGGGATTGAAAGCACAAAAAATAATTTCCTCTCTATTGCTTTCCTGCCTGCCTAGGTGGTATTGTTAAACCAAACTACACTTCATCTAAAGAGGATGAGAATCTGAGCCCCAGGACAGATCTTGCATCTACTCTATGTTTTCTGCATCTCTCGAATTGAAATGATACAGGTGAGTTATGGATCTGATGGCAAGACCAGTATTTCGGAGAGTTCAATATGCAAACATGAGGAAGTCGTGGGCAGTAGAGAAAACCACAGGCTTTCACACCATGAGATGTCTGGGACAGTTTCCAAACACTGTGTCCCATTTCTTTTTTTTTTTTAAGTTTATGTTATTTTTATTTTATCACAATAATTTTTTAAAGGAGAGAAAGGCATGGTCCTAGAAATAAAAACAGTAATAGTTTCAGAGTTGACACACCTTCAATTATACTTGATCTCTTCTGTAATCCATATAATCTGAAGGAGCATTGGCAATTAAAGAGTCAAAGTTTTTTGCTTTTTTAAAAGCCTACAGCACTCAGTATTCCCAGGTGGTATCCCACCCAAGTACTAACCAGGCCTCACTCTTCTTAGTTTCCAAGATCAGACAAGATCAGGCATGTTCAGCATAGTATGGCTGGAGAGAGCAATGATTTGCTTTTAGAACAGATGCACCTTTTCCCTGGAGGCTCAGTGATAAAGAATCCGCCTGCAATTCAGGAGATGTGCGTTTGACCCCTGGATCAGAAAGATCCCCTGGAGAAGAAAATGGCAACCCACTCCACTATTCTTGCCTAGGAAACCCCATGGACAGAGGAGGCTGGTGGGCTACAGTCCATTGGGTCGCAACGAGTTGGACACAACTGAGGAACTAAACCACCACTACTGTAGTTGATTTACAATACTGCATTACTTTCAGGTATACAGCAAATTTATTCAGTTATATATATACACACACACACATATATATACACACACACATATACATATATATATATATATATCAGGTCAGTTGCTCAGTCGTGTCCGACTCTTTGCAACCCCATGGACTGCAACACACCAGGCCTCCCTGTCCATCACCAACTCCTGGAGTTTACTCAAACTCATGTCCTTTGAGTCAGTGATGCTATCCAACCATCTCATCCTCTGTCGTCCCCTTCTCCTCCTGACCTCAATCTTTCCCAGCATCAGGGTCTTTTCAAACGAGTCAGCTCTTCGCATCAAGCAACCAAAGTACTGGAGTTTCAGCTTCAGCCTCATTCTTTCCAATGAACGCTCAGGACTGCTCTCCTTTAGGATGGACTGGTTGGATCTCCTTGCAGTCCAAGGAACTCTCAAGAGTCTTCTCTAACACCACAATTCAAAACCATCAATTCTTCGGCGTTCAATCTCTGAAAAACCATAGCTTTGACTAGATAGACCTTTGTTGGCAAAGTAATGTCTCTGCTTTTTAATATGCTGTCTAGGCTGGTCATAACTGTCTTGCCAAGGAGTAAATGTCTTTTAATTTCATGGCTGCAGTCACCATCTGCAGTGATTCTGGAGCCCAAAAAAGTAAAGTCTGCCACTGTTTCCACTGTTTTTTCATCTATTTGCCATGAGGTGATGGGACCGGATGAAATGACATCACATATATATATATACATATGTGTCTGTGTCTGTGTGTGTGTATTCTTTTCCAGGTTATTTCCCACTGTAGGTTATTATAAGATATTGAATATAGTTCCCTGTGCTATACAGTATATCCTTGTTGTTACTCTATTTTATTTATAGTGGTATGTATCTATCAATCCCATACTCCTAATTCATCCCTCCTCCCCTACTTTCCCTTTGGTAACCATAAATCTTTTTTTTTTTTTCTCCTACGTCTGTGAGTCCACTTTTGTTTTATAAATAAGTTAATTTGTATTATTTTCCAGATGTCACATATATGTGACATCATATTAATATATTTATCTTTGTGCTTCATTTCTTTTTCAGGAGAATATCCCAGGAAAGAACTCCTAATTTCCCTACTGAACTCTCCCAGCTTGGCTCCTTGGCCGTGCCCCGTCTTCTCCAGTCCTGTGGATTTCATGATCCCCCAAATCCACAGTACTCAAACATTTTAAGGTTTTAGCTATCATTGCTGAGAAACAGCAGACACAAACACTGAAGATTCCTCTGGAATCTTGATTTGTATAGCCATTTCCCCACCAAGTCTCTGAGTCCTTATTTCTAAGAGATTGTTGCTGTGGGCCGCCTAGTCCTGCACAGCCCAGAGACCTTCTTTTCTTATAAGCTTTATTCATATACAGTTAATACACAAAACTGCACACATTCAACATATGCATCTTAATGAGGTTTTATGGGGTTTTTTTTGGCCAGGCCATGTGGTGTACAGGTATCTTAGTTCCCCAATCAGGGATGGAACCCATGCCCCCTGCAGGGGAAGCCAGGAGTCTTAACCACTGGACCACCAGGGAAGTCCCTGCCCCAGAGATCTTCTCCGTTCCCATGAACACCTTGTAAACAGGAGGCCTCTTTTCCCAGAACAACATAAAAACAAGAAGCAGCTTTCAGTTAGCCAGGCTCTACCAAGGGACAGCATCAGGGTAGGGACTTGATATAATTTTGGTTCAGATGGTAAAGCATCTGCCTACAATGCAGGAAACCCAGGTTTGATCCCTAGGTCAGGAAGATCCCCTGGGGAAAGAAATGGCAACCCACTCCAGTACTCTTGCCTGGAAAATCCCATGGATGGAGGAACCTGATAGGCTACAGTCCATGGGGTCGCAAAAAGTCAGACACAACTGAACCCAATCAACAGTCCTATGGCAAAAGTATTATACTTTTCACTTTGTAAGATCAAAAAATAAAGTTCAGAGAAGCCAGGCAAGTAGCCCAAGGTCACATAGCTGGGACTGGGCAACCCTGAGATTTAAGCCTGGGTCAGAATGATGCTAAAACCTGACTATAAATCTACTAAGGCAGGTGGTGGGGGGAAGAAGAGGGTGGGGCATATGGAGAGAGTAACGTGGAAACATACATTTTAAAGAAAAATCTGCTGAAAACCCAATCAGAATAAAAGAGTAGTTAAATTCAGGTGATAGATGGTGTAAAATGTATAACACATTCTCAGGGTCTTCACCTGAAGCTAAACCTCCTCCCTTTAAGCTCACCCCAGTATTTCTACAAGGTCCATGATACTGAAGTCATAAATACTGACTTTTTAATTTTAAAGTATGTGCTTCGGTGTCTGGGTATGCACATGTGCTTTTTGTCAGTTTCAGTTTTCCATAAAACACTTGAATGATCAGCAACCCCAGAAGCGGATCATAATTCTAGTCATGAGGTGTACCAACTGGCATAATTCAGCTTTGAAAAGGCTCCCTCTAAATGGATTAAGTCTGACTGAATGATGCAGGTTCCCCCTGAGTGTGCTTAGGGTGGTTGTGGACAGGCATTTGGAGAAATGGGGTTAATTCCTTCCAAGTGTCTACTTGAACCCCAACAGATTTCCACCACCCTGGGAGGACTCAGTTCAAAACTCCCAGGGGAAGAAAGGATGGGGGTGGGATAGAGTGGGAAGCTGGGGTGAGGAGGTATAGACTGGATAAACAAGGTCCCACTGCACAGCGCAAGGGTCTATGCTCCATATTCTGTGACCAACCATAACAGAAAAGAATATGAAAAGGAACATACATATGTGTATAACTGAATCGCTCTGCTATAAAGTGGAAATTAACACACATTATAAATCAACTATCCTTCAATAAAATAAACTTCTAAAAAATTCTCAATCAGAAACAACACAGTATCAATATTAGACAGTCGAGGTGGTGTGTTTTTCTGATAAACAGTTTTGCAAAGTATCTTAGAGACTTGCTAATCTTTACTTTTTTTCCATTATTTATTTTGATTGAAGAAATACACTCACAGGATGGTGCACAGTGTCAAGGGTTTACACTAAACACTTCTCTGCAGCCTGTTTTTTCTCATCAACCATAGATCTCGGAGACTGTTCCACGCCTGTATACACAACACTGTCTCATTCTTTTTAACAACTACATTGTATCCCTTCTGCGGATAAGCCATAACCTACCCAACTAGTGTCCTCCTGTGTACACTTAGGTGGTTCTCAATCTATTGCTATTAAAAATAAAACACCTTGCACATGTCTTTTTGCAGGACAACTATTCCTCTGAATGGAACACAGAGTAGTGTTGCTCTTAACAAGGGCATATACCTGTTCTTACAGAGATGCTACAATCCAACTCAAAAGTAAGGACAACAAAGAAATATAACTAGACCAAGGGAAAGCAGGCACACGTGCAATGAAGTCTGTCCTGAAGACTGCATGACACGTGGTTACGGCATCTATATTCTTTCTCAGAGAATCAGAGGGCCCATGGCCAAGGACGATGGGAAGGTCTACAGAATCTAAAGAGCACTCTGCAATGTTTAAAATACGCACTTCTTTTTGGAGGCACACAAGAGAAATATACATAGTAAACCTCACCTGCAGAGCACGCTGCACGGGACATTAACATATACCATTTAGACACAATAGCAATCTTCAGTCATAGAGCAGACCTTGATCACTGCCAAAAACATTTCTCCCCTCACCGTTGAATGCTCTGTGAATTTCATCTGTGATTGAGATTCTAAGTGAACTCAAAGAATTTCATTTTTATGGGTGATGGCAGGTAGAACTGGGCATCTCCAGACACAGCTGGCGAGAGTGTAAATATTTATATAAGCTTCCTGGAGGGAAATTCAGCAATGTGTACAGAAAGCTTTAAAATCATGCTCACTTGCTCACCTTTTGACCCAGTAATTATATGTCCATGTATGCCCTGGAACTTGTCTTCAGAAAGTGTGTGTGTGTGTGTGTGTGTGTTTTCTGTACCATTTCCTCACTGCAATGTTGTAGGACCAGGCAAACACTGGGAGCAAGGTGAATGGAATGTCTGCCTGTAGGACATCAGTTAAATACATTATGATATACCATACAATGAACACTACACAGCCAATAAAATTCATGTGGTAAAGGAGTAGTTTGCAAACTGTGGGTCACAAATCCCTAATGAGACATGAAACCAGTTTTTGTGGGCCATGGACAGCTTTTTAAAAAATATTTACTTATTTGGTTGTGTTGGGTCTTAGTTTTGGCACATAGGCTCAGTAGCTGTAACACATAGGCTTAGCTGCTCCGGGGCATATGGAATCTTAGTTCCCTGACCAAGGATTGAACTTGCATCCCCTACAATGGAAGGCAGATTCTTAACTCTGGACCACCAGGGAAGTCCTCCCACGGACAGCTTTTTAAATAGAAGAATATCAGAGTGCACCACACAAAGTGTCACTATGGTTTTATGAATTTTTTGAAATGCATGTGTGTTTATTCTAGATCATTATATGAAATGTATCTCTTGCTGCAGGCAACCCAGGAATTGAGCCCAGTTCTCCCACATTGCAGGAGGATTCTTTACCAGATGAGCCATCAGGGAAGCCCACTTCAGGATACAGTAAAAACAAAATTGAAAACCACTATAGTAACAAAATTTTCTTGCATGAAAATATGTCAACATTCTATATTTAAGGGGGGGGGGAATAAGTTAAAAATTATAGAGGATAATCCCAAATTTGACAAAATGCCAACAACCAAATATATATGCATATATGTGCACAGAAAATAAACATTCTCTGGATAGCAATATTATGGGTGAAGGGAATTTTTCTCTGTTTTCCCTACATGCTTTAGATATTTTCTAAATTTCCTATAATGAACAATCATTATGATACAATGCAGGAAAAAAACAGGCTATTTTCAAGTGAGGTTTTGGTAAGTAAGTGTTTTAAGATGCTCCTAAAAATGAGGCAATAGTAACAGTAAATGAAGGAGGTCACCTGGCAACCATTCCATCCTGTGACATCCTCCAATAAAAAAAAATCCTTTCAGAAATGCTACATGCCAAAGCACTGGGGCCAGCAGCATGGTCCTATGAGAAGGTTCACAGGAAAAATAAAATGATAGCAGTTCAGAAATTAAAGCATTCTGTATCGAAGTATACACATAAGTGTTGTTTCCTTTTTTAAAAAAATAAAGAAAGGAAGGAAGGGAGGAGGGGAAGGGAAATGAATAGAAATGAAGAATCAGAAGGAAAGAAAGTATCAAAAATACCTGATATCTGAAAGAGAGAAAGAGATAGAAAAAGGTTATCTTTAATATATAGTCACAAAAAATTTGAGAGAACTTTCACTTTATAACTAGAGGTTTCGGCCACCAAATATTCTTCTGAGGCTAAGAAATTTTTAAAATGTCCAAGAAGTCAATAATCCCTTTGTTTTAATTCATAATGAGGCAATGAAGTGGCCAATGACCTGACCTCTCTTCGAACCAGATGAGGAATTTGATAGTCAGTGCTGATTCAGGTTCAGGTAATAACTGCACTGTTGGAAAACCTAGCTACCTGGAAAAAAAAGTGTGGGGAAGGGGCTTTAGTACGGAAGCACAGTCATTAGCGATGCTATTTAAAATCTCCTGCTTCACCTCAGTGGTACCCCCATCACGCATGTGGCTGATAACATTGCCAAATACGAAACAAGGAAAAGGCAGCTTTTCTGTATGAATTCCATTTCTTCATTTTCCAAGGCTTTCTCAAGTAGAGATGCGACCCTGAACTCATAATGATTCTCTTCTGTTGGGAGAAACAATGGCAGCTCTGGGATTTCTATTTAAGTAGGTGATGCAGAGGTCTACTCTGCTTGGAAGAGAATCCTTGCTGATGGAAATGACTGGTGATAAGACTGAAAGCCACCCTTCCACATATAAGTGATATGCTACCATACTTGGTTTTCTCTTTCTGATTTATAGGTGGAATCTAGAAAAATGGTAGAGATGAACTTATTTGCCAAGCAGAAACAGAGACACAGATGCAGAGAACAAACTTAGGGATACCAAGGCAGAATGGGGAGGTGGGAGGAGCCGGGAGATAGAGACTGACATATATACACTGCTAAGTCACTGCTGCTAAGTTGCTTCAGTCGTGTCCGACTCTGTGGGACCCCATAGACGGCAGCCCATCAGGCTCCCCTGTCCCTGGGATTCTCCAGGCAAGAACACCGGAGTGGGTTGCCATTTCCTTCTCCAATGCATGAAAGTGAAAAGTGAAAGTGAAGTCCCTCAGTCGTGTCCAACCCCCAGCAACCCCATGGACTGCAGCCTACCAGGCTCCTCCGTCCATGGGATTTTCCAGGCAAGAGTACTGGAGTGGGGTGCCATTTCCTTCTCCAATGCATGAAAGTGATAAGTGAAAGGGAAGTCGCTCAGTCGTGTTCAGGCTCCTCCGTCCATGGGATTTTCCAGACAAGAGTACTGGAGTGGGGTGCCATTGCCTTCTCCAGTATATACCCTATTGCATATAAAAGAGATAACTAATGAGAACCTGCTGTATAATAGCACAAGGAACTCTAGTCAGGGCTCTGTGGTGACCTAAATGGCAAGGAAATCTTAAAAAGAGGGGATATATGCATACATACAACTGATTCACTTTGCTGTACAGCGGAAACTAACACAACATTGTTAAGCCACTATACTCAAATAAAAAAAAATTTTTTTTAAGCCACCCTTCCTATTGCCACTCGGATGAGATGTGAATAACAAGATATGAAGAACAATGTGCTAACTCTGGAAGAGTGACATCACTTGTAGGTTGAAGGGGAAAAAAAATTTCAACCTCTCTAATTCTATTTTGGGAACAAAAGGTACAAAATTGTTAGACAGATGGACAAACTCATTCTTTTAGATGCTACTGTGAAAATTTGGAGCCAAACTCAAGCTGATTACATATGATTTTCAAAGAGTGTATTGGTCAAATTTATACCACTCTTTTCAAATCTTGTGATTTACTTGTGTTTTCCCAGCAATTTGCAAAGCACTAGAGAGAGCAGACAGTTATAAAGTAATTATCCAATATTAGACAAATACAGCTGCTTGATTTTTTAGTGTAATCCAGTAAGGATTTCTGAAAAGAAACAGATGCTTAAGGAGAACAACTGGTATTTAAAAAAAAAAAAAATACCAAAGACACTTGGATTCATTTGTCTAAACTGACAGATAACTGACTTCTCATTTTTAAAAATGTTCACATTATCCACTTTGCTTTATTGAATTTCCTTCCTAGAGCTTTGCGTGTGTATCTCATTTAATCCTTATAACTAACCTATAAAGTACATACTATTAATATCCCCATTTTACAGATGAGGAAACTGACTCACAAACCAGTTCAGTAATTCATTCAAGGTCACACAGCTCATACTCACAGCCAAGCTGTTGGCTCCAAAGCACACGGTACCCGACTGCTCCATATTTCCAAGGCAGTCTAAACACCTGGCACCTTAATTCTTTCTCCCCAAAAACACTTTAAATCACTTGTTAAAATACTGTGACCTTTCCCAAGTCACTGTATATCCACATGCCCTTACTGGGTATTGTCTGAGAGACCAAGGTAATTTCCCAGAAGGCCAGCATCATTCCTCATGAGCTGGAAAGCAAAGCAAAATGAACCAAAAGAAAAGGAACACAAGGCATTCATTGGGCATTCTGTGAACTGGACATAAACAAAATGGTTTTAATAAAGGCCCGGCAAGTGAGAACATATATCGTCACCTTGTACCTTGGTAGACAAGATGACCCTCCACATAGCGTCTCAGAGATATGAAGATGTACTTTATGTCTTGGCTTTTGTACCCTCCAAGAGCTGACAGAGGTCTGCAAGTTTTAACAAAAACAATTTGCACTGTGGGGTACACAAGGTGGCAGGCTAATTTTAGGGTGGAGTAAAAATCTGGTTATGTCAGCCCACTCCCAGGACAAATTTCCCAGACAGTTATCTAATAAACTTGAATTTCCCAAATAAGCTACACACTGCCAAAACACAATGCTGACAACAAAGGGCTTTTTTTCTTAGCATGGAATAAAACTGGGTGCATTACGACAACCTGGTCAGACAAGAGCAAGAAGACACACAAGGGCTCCCCAACAGGCCTTCCTCCCAGCCTGACATTTCTCGTCAAGAGAAGGAAAACTTTCACTGTAAATATGCATTTGAATCATAAAACAAATCCACCCAGCACTTTTGCAGAGAATGAGAGGAAAAAAAGAGGCTCCAGGACAAATGTCTAAGTAAAAATTATAAAGTGCTTTTAACCCCTCTCACCTCTCTTCACAACGCCCTTCCTCCTTCTCTCCCACTCGCCTCTTACACTGAGCGGTACGTATACTTTACACAGAATGTCAGCTGTAATTCAACAGCGTCACTGTTAACATGGAGCAGGCAGTGGCCAGAAACAGCCTCTCCAGGGCTGTCTGCAGAAAAAGACACTGACTGGCTTTGATTTTCAAGGCAGCGGTCAACTGCACATGGTCAATCCACGTGTAAGCACAGAAATTTGTTCCTGACTCAGGTGAGATGGGAATGCTAATTCATTTGGATGAGATTTGTGAAAAATATTCCTTTCAGTGAAAGAAGAGTATATCTCACTGCTATGCAGACATGTGCCGTTGGGGTAGGGGGTGCAAAAAAAGACTAAGGCTAGCCCAAATAAGGTAGTTAGCCCAAATAAGGTAGTTCTTCAAGGCAACCCTCAATTCAGAATATAAGGGTGCCTCAGGGATCACCACAGTTAGACTGTAGTTACAGTTCCCAAGTCCCAGTCTGTAGTAATCCACACTGAAGTCACATTTAAAGACAAGAATAGCATCATTTCACCATCAGTTGTGTATATATCACATCTTCTCTCTCCTCCAAGCCTCTGCATACTGTTCCTCATGCCCAAAACATTCCCCTCACCATTGGCCCTTTAGCTTAAATGGCTAACCCCTACAGGTCCCTTACTTCTCAGCTTAAACAGTCACTTCCCTTGTTTTACCTTCAAATGTGCCTGGCAGATAGCAGTGATGAACAGATTTTCTTAGAATAAATGAATAGGACTGACTTGTGGCCATTGAGTATAACGAAAATACACTAGATTCTTCTAGAAGGAATTTTCTCCTTAATGAAGGCAGGAGCTATCTGGAGAAATAGCCTTTTTGACACTTTTCCTCCCTCCCATCTTTGCAAACTCTCAAGCGAGAAAACCTAAAGCTGCAGCCATCTTCAGATCACGCTGTAACAACCCATAGTTCAAAATCCAACAGGCTAATATGGCAGCATGGAAGGACATAAACAGCCTGAACCCGTTATAGCCTGGTGAACTGCTGACTCTATGCTGGGACTGTCCCCCTGGATTTTTTGCTAAGTGAAATCTAAATATCCTAAGTCAGTGTTCGTTAGAATTTTTCTCTTACAGACAAAAGCACCCAGACTGCCACATTCTGCACTTATTAACCTAAATTGTGACTGGCATTTGCTTGTCTGTCTTCCCACCTAGACCATGAGGTCCAGAAGGATGAAAGTGTCTCACTGTTTACCATTTTCCTGGCATCTACAGCACTTGGCAAAGAACCAGTTGCCTTAAACATTCGTTAAACAAGAGACTCATTTTCCTCACACCCGCCTCCCCTGTTCCCAAGAACTAACACTCAATGCTGACCCATTTCTATCTTTCTGAACCTTTAGAGATATCTTTGATGTTGGATCTGGCATCTCTGAGCTCTCAGAATGCTATGACACATCTTAAAAAGTCAACTTTTCTTCAAGCTTTAGAGTAAGTCAAACGGATATTTTTCAGACTTCAATTTAGAAAATGTCTTAGTGACATTCAACATAGTAGATCATGCCTTCCTTTTTAAAACCCTTAGTGCCAAAACTGCATTTGCTTTCTTTTTATTGAAGCAACATTGACTTACAGACTGGAAGAAAATATTTTCAAATGGTAAAACGGACAAGGGATTAATATCCAAACAGACAAGCAGCTCATACAGTTCAAGAAAAATAAAAATAAAAAAATCCCTCCAAATGGGCAGAAGACCTGAATAGACATTTTTCCAAAGAACACATATGAATGGCTAACAAGCACATGAAAAAACACTCAATACCACTAATTATTACAGAAATGCAAATCAAAACAGTAATGAGATATCACCTCATCCTGTCAAATGGCTATCATGAAAAAGTCGACAAACAACGAATGTTGGCAAGAACATGGAGAAAAGGAAATGTGTGTACACTGTTGGTTAGAATGTGAATTGGTGCAGCCACCATGGAAGACAGTATGAAAGATCCTCCAAACACTAAAAATAAAACTACTATATGATCCAACCATTCTGCTCCTGGGTATATATACAAAAGCCACAAAAACAGTAATTTGAAACGTATACCCCAATGTTCACAGCAGTACTATTTACAATTGCCAAGATATGGATGCCTTTGCTTTCCTATCGTTCCCTTACGCTTTTCTTTCTTTTACAAGTTGGTCTTTATTTATTCTGCACCAAATTTCTAAGCCTTCCTTTCTAGCCACCATATGCTTTGCACAATCATCACTGACCATGCTTTCAACTTTCACCTTTATGCTGATAACTCGCAAAGTTATACCTCCTAGCCCTGCCCTCTCTGAGCTCAAGCTACATGCATCTAACTCCACTTTGATATCTATGTATAGATGTCTCATAGACAGACCAACTCGCCAAACCTCTAATAGGTTACAGCTCTTAGTAAATGTTCAAACTGCACTCCCTTCGTTATAGTCTTTTACAGTACTGGATACTATTCTTTCACAGTACTCATCCTGCTCGTAATTTTAACTTTTTTGAATATTTATTTATTTGGCCGCGCTGAGTCTTAGCTGCAGCACACAGGATCTTCAATCTTCCTTGCAGCCTGTGGGACATGCAAACACTTACTTGTGTTGCAGCATGTGGTATTCCCTGACCAGGTATTCCCTGACCAGGAATCGAACCCCGATCCCCTTCACTGGGAGTTACTGAAATACCAGGAAGTCCCTTCTCATTTTAATTTTATTTACCTTGATTGATTATACCTCTCTTCTCCACTGGAAGGCAAGTGCCACAAGCCCAAGAATCGACTGCTTTCACTTACCTTTGTGTCTCTAGCCCCAAGCACAGTACCTGGCACACTGAGAGGCAATCAATATGGAATGAGAGATGCCTGGAACCATTTCTGGAAAGCACGTAGATTAAAAGGAGAGATAGTGGAGTCAAACAAGTTAAAATCCCGGGCCCACAGAAAGACAAGGTGTGTCACCTTAGACATATCATTTAGAGTCTTTAAGTTTCAATTTCCTCATCAGTAAAATATGGACAATAATAAGGATTCATAAGACGATCTCCCTAAAACACTTAAAACAACGCCTGGAACACAGAAGGCAGATGTATCCGTTACTATGAAGTTTATCCAAGAACAATTAAAACCCAATACAGCACAGCTGAAGCAATACAGAAGAGTCTCTCTCTCTTATCCAGAGGTTTCCATCAGGCTCCTCCAGTCCTCCTGGTTCTTCATCCTCAAGATGATGCTCTCCCCACGTGGGGCCACATTTCTGCTCAACTTCAACTTTTACATTCGCAGTCTCATCCATAGCAAAGAGCATCCTTGGAAGGACCTTCCTCTGAAGTCATACCCAGGATCTGCTCACAAATCCCACTGGCATGAACTTAACCTTGTCAGCCACATCAAGCAGAAGGAACGCCAGGAAACACGGTTTTTGTTTCAGATTGTCACGTGCCCAGCAGAAACTGAGAGATGAATAGCAGTCTCTTTTATAGCTAGACAGTGAAAGGAAAATTCTTACACAGAAATTGGGCATTTTATGTCAAGGAGTACCTCCATAAAAGGTGATGTGGATGAATGAGATTGTGGAAGCACCCTCCACGGAAACAGATCTGGTCACGGTAATGGGCACATAAATGCATTTGTTGGATTTTAATGAAAACCACCACCACCATCCCACTATGTGAACCTTCTAAATCCCTGGGCCCCGGACTCCAGTGGAAGCATTCAGTTCTGGTCTTACCCGGAAGAGTCTTTCAGAGGTTCATCCCGTTGTCCCTCATATAATGCCTGTCTTGAGATTTGCTCTCTGAGTGATGCCCAATGCTAACAGGTGCCCAACTGGGCTTCTCATGGGGCTCTGGGGCAGTCTTGGCCACGGAACTCCCCCCTACACCGGCCCAGGGCAGGTCACCAACAGAAGGACGGTGGCTTTGCCTGCCTGACATACTGAGGGCTCCCCCACCTGTCACCAACCACCACCTCGAAAATCTAACCTTGCTTTACAGCTAAAGCAATCCTGTCCCTCCACTTAAATTCGCTTGGGAAAAATTAAAAAAAGGAATCTTTGCCTCCCTGTGAATCCTCAAGACTGAGAGGGAAAAAAAAAATGATTCTGCCACAGTTCAAAGAGAGAAAGGAAGTATTTACTTTTTCCTCCTTGTACGCAGAAGGGAAAGGAGCATTATTATTTTGATAATGTACACTAAACTCTAAATAAGATCATCCAAGAAGGATAACCATATTCAAACTGCCTATTTTCTTTCATCTCATGGAAATGGTACATGGAATCACCATCCATACTATTAAAAGCTTTTTATCAAGACGCCTGGGGCACAGAGGGAGCTGATTTTTACTAAATCTGTAACATTACTTGGGGATGACATGGAGGTCTCTCCCAAGAACTTAGAAATAAGATCGCCACCTGACAGCTTATCAAAATATATCAAAGCGTATCAAAATTTTAAAAGTACCTCCTCCTATTTTCTCTACAGACGTATACATTCAAGAGCAGAAATGTACCCTACATAGCCTTGTTTGTAAAAGCAAAGGGTGGAAGTGACACAAAGAGTGGAAAGGTTAATTACATGTGATCATATAACCGTATTGAGAACACACAGTGTCAAGATTACAAAACACCGAACTCAACCTCTCTAGGGTGTTCACAATCCGGTGAGATAGCTAGTGCAAATGCAGGCTATGAAACCAAAAGGTCTGTCTTAATCATTTCCTTGCTCTACGACTGTAAGTTACTCAAGATTTCTAAGCCAGAGGATGTTCATCTGAAAAATGGGATAATAAGAGGATCACCCCACAGGGTCCCGTAAGGATGAAACACTTAGCCTAGAAGATGGTGAGCTGTCATGGGGTACCTGTTCACTCACTACAGATTTGTGGCAGTCCTAGCAGTATCAAGGGCATGTCATCAGTGTCAGCAGACTATATATCAGTCTCCACATCTTCCTCCATCCTGTGTGAATCACTCAAAAGGAAGTAAACATAGTCATCGGTAAGCAATGGTGCCCATCTGGGAATGAAGCTGGCATTACAGAAAGCAAGATGTGAGCGCTGGGGAAAAGAAAAGTCTTTGGCTTTATTTTCATTTATGTGTTAGTGTTTTTTTTTCTTCTAAAAACCAGTTCATGTTTCTTTTATCATAAAGTGTTTTTTTTTTTTCCCAAGATTGGCCTCTAAGAGTTAAACGTTAATTGTATCTCTTCCTGGATGCAAGCAGAGATATGCGAAGTCCCCAGGGAGGGGTTTCTGAGTCTCAGGACCTGATGCAACGGGACTGAAAACAGTCACATATCTAAAGAAAGGATGTGACTGCCTATGGGCTGGAGGTGGGGATGGCACCGAGTCCTAGTAGTTCAGGAAGAATAGAGACAGCAGAAGTGGCAGGATGCCCAAGCAGCTCACAGGGGAGAGGAAGCCCACGGACTCTGCTTGTAGATGTGTCCTCCGGGCTCTTCACTTCACTGGATTGAACTGCATCCCCCAGCCCACATTCATGTGTTGAAATCCTAACCCCTAAAACTCCAGAATATGACCCTATTAGGAAACAGGTCTTTCTTTTTTAAAAAATATTTATTTGGTTGCATCGGGTCTTAGCTGCATCATACAGGATCTTTTGCTGCAGCAGACTCTTCAGTTAGCACATGGACTCTCTAGGTAGGGCATGACAGCTTAGAGGCCCTGAGGCATGTGGGATCTTGGTTCCCTGACCAGGGATGGAAGTCAAGTCCCCTGCATTGCAAGGCAGACTCTTAACCAATGGACCACCAGGGAAGTCCCAGAGTTAGCATCTTTCAAGAGATAATTAAGGCAAAATGGGGTCATCAGGGTGAGTCCTAATCCAATATATCTAATGTCCTTATAAGAAAAGGAAATCGGGACACAGACACATGGAGGGGAGACCGTGTGAGAACACAGGGAAGAGAAGACAGCCATCTACAAGGCAGAGAGGCCTGAGAAGAAACCAACCCTGCCGACACCTTGACCTTGGACTTCTAGGCTCCAGCACCGTCAGAAAACCCACTTCTGTTGTGTAAGCTCCTCAGTGTATGGCATTTTCCTACGGCAGACCTGGCAAACTAATACACTCTGTTAGTGATTCTTTTTCCATACATGAATATTACATTTTCTATGTGCAAACCCATCCATCTTCCCCTTTATGGATTCTGGGTTGTCATTTTCTTTTTTAAATCTTGATTTAAAAGAACCCTGCCACCCCCACATTATGAAGATATATCCACACCGCCTTCTTATCATTTTTGTCATTGCTACTGTTATCCTGCAGTATCTCTTTTGTGTTGTTCCTTATCTGAAATATATTTCTGCAACTTGGGTGTGGTCAGGCCCTAACTTTGGGGTGGTCCATTGTCTATATTACTTTTGTGCTCGTGAAACTGCTATAACTATTATCGAAGTGGATTTTGGACATAGGAAAACATTCATGATACACATTTAGGTGAAAAGAGGAAATAATATTTAAAAAACACATTTTTGAAGTAAAATGAGTCATATATACTTTGTAAGTACTGTAAAATGTATGAAAAACAGACACTAAATTATTAGCCACAGTTATCTCTGGGTGATAGGCTTTTTATGCTTTCAGGACTTTCTAATTGACTTTACCAAAATAATATTAATTTAAGTGAAAACCTACTGAGTCTCAGATTGCCTTTTCTTATAAGGACACTAATCATATTGGATTAGGGTTCACCCTAATGACCCCAATTTGTCTTAATTACCTCTTGAAAAGACCCTATCTCCAAACAGGGTCTTCTTCTGAGGTCTTGGGGTTTTAACATATGAATTGGTGTGGTGGGGGGAGCAAATATGACCATAATATAGAATTTGATAGTGAGACCCTGGGATTCAGACCAACCCATGATTGGATCAGGGTGACCTTGGGCAAGTTATTTCACGTCCCCTACCTTAGCTTTCTCATGTGTAAAATGGGTGTAAGAACAGGTGGTCACAGGGCAGTCATGCAGTCTGTTGTTTGGGAAGAGAGTGTTCTTGGTGGGAATAACACCCGTTCAGTCAATGGCACTATAATGTCCCTGCCAACTTCAAAGAAGGGCAAAGCTCCAGGAACAGCAGAAGGAGAGGCAATTCCATAGGCGCGGTCCATGAGGTGTGGGCAGTGGAACAAGACATAAAGCTGGAATCGAGCGAGCAGCATTGACATAGACATACTACCATGAGCAAAACAGATAACTAGTGGGAAGCTGCTATGCAACAAGGGAGCCCAGGATGGTGCTCTGTGAAGACCTAGAGGGCGGGATGGGAGCGGGAGGGTGGGGGCTGGGGGAGGTTTGAGATGGATATATACACACGATTACAACTGATTCAAGTTGCTGTACAGCAGAAACCGTCACAACGTTGTAAAGTCATATTCCTCGAATTAAACACTAAATTTAAAAACAGAAAATAAATATATGAAATAAAATATTTCTCTTAAAAAAAGAAATATTAATAAAGCTGGGCTTAAGGAGGAGCAAGGATTAGGAAGGTCTTTTACTCCACACCTCGCATTTTTATAAAGACTAGGAGTATTCATGTCACAGAGATTTACAACAAGGGGTGATGTGATTACTAAAATTCCAGCCTAAGTACTGTTCATGAAAACACTTTCCCAAAGGCAGCTGTGAACCTGGGGGCAAGAGGGGGGACTTTCTTCATCAGGAACAAGAATGTAACCACAGTGCTCCTGAGCAAAACAGCCTCTGCCACCAGCCCCTCCCCGAAGAGACAGCCAGTAACCAGAGCGGCAGGTGGGAAATACCCCTAAGCAAAATGCAGGCAGAGATGCCTTCCCTCCCTCATGCAGCTTTGAAATGGCCAAGGCCCAAGGATTTTTTTTCCCCCCTTTCCTTTCCTTTTAAAAAAATACACAACCCAGGGCAAATCTCATACCTCTGCTGCCCCAGGGAAGGGGTAGCTGAGTCACTGGGTGTCTGAAGCTGCCAGCTCACAGCAGGGCCTGGAAAATCAATACCTCTCTCTGAAGTTATCCCAAGTGCTGAGACCTTTAACCAAACTCCAGTAGGCAGACACTATCAACAGTCTTTCACAGTATCAGAAGATGCGGGTTTATTTTCCCAAACAGCCTTGAAATGCAACAACAGAAGCTGTTCTCTAAGATGCAGGCATGCGGAATTCAACAGCGGAAGTGGCTTCTGATTCTGTCTGCCGCAGAAATAAGAGACAGCTGGACTGTGGATGGAACACTCTCTCAGTATCACAGCCTTCTGGCCAAAAGAGCATGCCCTAAATGCCTATGTTGGCATCCTGCTCACATCGCTAATGACGTGTGTATCTTAGGGTATCTTTCCTCACCTCTCTGTGCCTTAGTGTTCACCTAATATCAGGTACCCCAGCTCAACAGGGATTGCTGTGAGGATTAAATAAGAGGGACATGTAGGCACTGGGGTTTTCCTTTAATCCTATAAGCACTCCAAGGAAGTTAACAGTTGTTATTAAAGAATGCATAATATACAAAAGCACAATTGCCAGAAAGGAGAAATCACAAAAGTTCACTTCCCAGCTAATCTATTCGTCTTGAAATTCTGCCTTTTTCCAAACTAAGAATTCTGAAGAGGTCTTCAGACTCTCAAATCACAGGGATCTGGACTCTTTCAGAACGGAGAACCTGGACCCTCTGAAAACAAGGGTTCAAATACACTCTGTTAGGTAGAAAGGCTAACAGAGGCTGGATGTATTTGTGGCTTTTCCTAATGCATCCATCTCTTTTACCTCCAGCAGTGTGTGTTAGTCGCTATCGTGTCTGACTCTTTGCAACCCCATGGACTACGGCCTGCCAGGCTCCTCTGTTCATGGGATTCTCCAGGCAAGAACCAGCAGGCAAACCTTTACAGGGAAGTGTTCTGTGGCTTTCTTTGCTGAGTGGGGGGTGTGAATAAGGCAAGAGCTAGACTTCCATTCGCACAGATGATAGGGGAGGGATCTTAGGGGGAAACATCACTTTGTGCTAACGAAAAACCCCAGACAACACACAAGGTACCTATTTTTAAACAAAACACCACGACCCTAGATTTGACCCAAAAAAGTTTTTCCCTAAAATGTAGGTTTATTTTCATAAGTCTTTCAAAAGCGTAAAAAATTAAATCACACTTAATTCTCTAACACTGGCTTTACCTTATCTGCAAAGAGGGAAAATGACATAGAATCAGGGTTATTCTAGAAATTCTGGGCTATCTAGTTGTTACATGAAGGCTGATGAAATGCCAAATCATTTTCTCCCTTTCGACTTGAAGGGAATCTGGGCAGGAAGACTTCATGTGATGAAACGATTTCACTTGCTATTTGAAGAATTTTCTTGTAAGATATACAATCCCTTTAAATTTTCCCAGGCAGCTGCTAGAGGTTGCTAAGGAAATGATGGAAATAGAAAATATTCTAAATAAATAATTAGTGATTTCTGAGGAGCAGGTTCTTGAGATATATTTTTCAGGCTGTCACACATCATAGGCACCAACACTCGACAAGTGTCCTGTCTTGCCTTCCCTCCCTCTCTCTCTTCTCCCCTTCCTTCCTTTCTTTCTATGTTAAAGAAGATAACATAGATAACTCATAAGGATCCCCTGTATAACCTAGGGAACTCTACTCAATACTCTGTAATGGCCTATACAGAAAACAAATCTAAAATAAAGTGGATATACGTGCATGTATAACTGCTTCACGTTGCTGTACACCTGAAACTAACAAAACACTGCAAATCAACTATATTCCAATAAAAGTTATTTTAAAAAAGAGCAGTGGAATCTTCAAGCAGTGAGCCACAGAGGGAGCTTTGGTGTCACACTGTGCCCACCTTGGTGGAAAGACACAGATGAGGACCCAGATCCCCAACCCCACACAAGTCAGCAGAGCACTCGCTGTATCTGTTTTATTCTGTTGTGCTTCGGCAAAAGATTATGTCTGAACAGAAGAATCTTGAAACAGACATCTGTTGTTTTGGCACCAGCATCATTTCCTTTCCTTGATAACCGAATCCTGGTTCTGCTTTGGGAAAATGCCCGCATCTCATCCTCCGTGCCCCCAGGAGAAGCAGCCCGCCTCTGCTCCAAAGAGGCATGTACCTCAAGCCTCACACCCGCTCTGGCAACAAGGGCTGGTGGCAGGATGTCTGTGTGCGACCCCATAAGAGGGAATGAGGCATCAGCGGACACTTTGGGGACAAAGATGGCGCATTTTCCTACTGCATTTGGGGTGAGAAGCCTGGGCTGGCACCCACTGCCATGCACGAGGGGACAGATTTTCAGAAAGCAACCAGCCACCTCAGAGGCAGTGGAATCCAAAAATGAGACATCTGCTGGGACTTCCCCAGCAGTTAAGACTCTGAGCTTCCACTGCAGGGGGTACAGGTTTGATCCCTGGTCAGGGGACTAAGATCCCACATGCCACACAGCACAGCCAAGAAACGTTTTTAAATTCAAAAATGACAGATTTGCTGACATTGTTTAAGCCCGACTTAGGCCGTTCCTGGGCTTCCCTGGTGGCTCAGATGATAAAGAATCTGCCTGCAATGCTGGAGACCCAGGTTCAATTCCTGGGTCAGGAAGATCCCCTAGAGAAGAGAATGGCTACCCACTCCAGTATTCTGGCCTGGAGAATTCCATGGACAGAGGAGCCTAGTGGGCTACAGTCCATGGGGTCCCAAAGAGTGGGCCACAACTGAGCAACTTTCATTCTACTTTCCAGTATTCTTGCCTGGAGAATTCCATGGACAGAGAAGCCTGGCAGGATACAGTCCATGGGGTCACAAAGAATTGGACACAAGGAATGATGCTAAAGCTGAAACTCCAGTACTTTGGCCACCTCATGCAAAGAGTTGACTCATTGGAAAAGACTTTGATGCTGGGAGGGATTGGGGGCAGGAGAAGGGGATGACCGAGGATGAGATGGCTGGATGGCATCACTGACTCGATGGACGTGAGTCTGAGTGAACTCCGGGAGTTGGTGATGGACAGGGAGGCCTGGCGTGCTGCGATTCATGGGGTCACAAAGAGTCGGACACGACGGAGCGACTGACCTGAACCGAAGCTACTAACACTTTCACTTTCACCTTTTTAGGCCATTCCCACCCAGGACTTCTCAAACATATAAACCATTAAATTCCTGGTTGGTTCATGCTGGGTTCAGATATTATGTGCTATTTATGCATATTATAACCAGGAGAACCCTAACCAACAGTGTTCCACAGCTATACTTCTAACCACTGGGTAAGATTTTCTTTAAACATGCTCTAACATATTATGATGGGGACAGTTTCTTCCTCCTAGTGGAGGAAAAGAAAAGAGATTAGAAACAGATATAATCCCAAAAAATCTAGGAGCATCAATGTCAAGAGTTGAAGGTAAACTAAAAGAAGACTCTCACACAGCAATTCATACATGAATGAGAACCAGCGAGTACCGAAAAAATTTTATATTTTATTCTAAATAAGAAACTCAGTGGTTCTGGGTAAGGTTATGGGGTTTTTGTTGGCTGAGATCACCATGCAATTTTCAGAGTCTAAATGGGTAGTAATCTCTTTAATACCTGGCATATACATTATTATAATAATTTCTACATTAAATGTCTTAAATATTTATGGAAACATGGTATGTTCATTTTGTTTGTCCATATTCAGATATTCATTGTTAATAAGGAAAGAAAAATGCCACCTGGCAATATACTCTTTGTATCCAAAAACAAATCTTAAAAATTGGCTAAGAAGGGGTAGAGAAAAAAAGATAGCCAACTGTGTTTGAGTTTGTTTGTTTTAAACATTCTCTAAACATCTGTTTTGCCTGTTTATTGTTTATTGAATGTGAGGCTTTTATAAAGGCTCATATTTTGCAGGGCCAAAATACGCGGGATTAGCCCACACTGGAAGCAACCTGAGGTCACTCAAACATCTTTTAATTCAGGAAAAGCCTTGCTTTGAGATCAGTCTGTGTCACATGACCACCACCTAGTGGCGGGGTACTTAAATAGCAGGAATAGCTGACAGTTCGGTAAACATCTTTTAAATGGACCCCAGCACTGTCCTGGTCTTTTTTTTTTTTTTTTGGTCATGCTCATTTTGATCAGAATGAGATCTTCCCTCCAGGATAGTGGAATTAAAAACCAGGAAATTAAGAAATGAGGTTAAGAAATTAGACTCAAAGGATATGAGTTTGAGCAAACCCCAGGAGATAGTGAAGGACAGGGAAGCCTGGGGTACTGCAATTCATGGGGTCGTGAAGAGTCAGACACGACTTAGCAACTAAACAACAACAAGAAAACAGAAATCTGGGCAGGATCAGAATAGCTATGGAATTAAGAAAATATTAATGATGACACTGTTTTATCAGCACTTTCCAATGACTGGAGCTCTTACCACTAGAAGTGCACAAAGTCAGTCCAGGTGAAAAGTGAAAGTGAAATTCGCTCAGTCGTGTCCGACTCTTTGTGACCCCATGGACTATACAGTCCATGGAATTTTCCAGGCCAGAAGAGTGGAGTGGGTAGCCATTCCCTCCTCCAGGGTATCTTCCCAACCCAGGGACTGAACCCAGGCCTCCCACACTGCAGGCGGATTCTTTACCAGCTGACCCACCAGGGAAGCTCAAGCATACTGGAGTGGGTAGCCTACCCCTTCTCCAGGGGATCCTCCTGACCCAGGCACTGAACCAGGGTCTCCTGCATTGCAGATTCTTTATCAGCCGAGCTACCAGGGAAGCCCTGGTAAGTTCAGGTAGTTCAAGATATGGTCATATTGAGGAGAGATAGTTGAGCAGAGGCCCAAATGAAGGGCAGATGCAAACTGTGCAGTTATCTAAGGAAAAAGCATTACCAGTGGAGGAGGCAACAAGTGCAAAGCCTCCATGACAGGCAACGTTTGGCTTCTTGCAGCACACACAAAGCGAGGAGATCAGTATGATTCAGGCAAAGAAGCAAGGACAAGAAGGCTCTTGACTGTGGCTAAAGAGGTGGGCGGGGATCAGGTTCTTCAGGGCTTTATAAATCATGATCAGGACTTAGAATTTTCAGTTGATAAAAAGCCTTTGGAAAATGTGAAGTAGGAGGGTGATGTGGTCTGCTTTATGTCCTAAAAGTATCACTTACTCTAGTCAATGCGAAGAGCAGACTACAGAGGTCAAGGACATTAGCAGAGGGACTTCCCTGGTGGTCCAGTGGTTAAGAATCCACTTTGCAATGCAGGGGAAACAGGTTGATCCCTGGTCGGGAAACTAAGATCCCACATGCTGAGGGTCAAGTAAGTCCAAAAGGCTAATACTGAGGCCCACACACCCCAGAGCCCATGCTCTGCAACAAAAGAAACCACCGCAATAATAAGCCCACACATCACAACTAGAGAGGAGCCCCTGCTGGCCACATCTACAGAAAGACTGTGTACAACAACGAAAAGCCTATGAGCCAAAAATAAGCAATTAATTTTAAAAAAGAGTGTCACCAATACAGTATATTAACACATATATATGGAATTTAGAAAGATGGTAATGACGACCCTATGTGCAAGACAGCAAAAGAGACACAGATATAAAGAACAGCCTTTTAGACTCTGTGGGAAGAAGGCAAAGTTGGGATTATTTGAGAGAAAGCACTGAAATGTGTACATTACCAGATGTGAAACAGATGACAAGTCCAAGTTCGATGCATGAAGCAGGGCACTCAAAGCCGGTGTACTGGGACAACCCAGAGGGATGGGATGGGGAGGGAGGTAGAAGGTGGGGGTTGGGACAGGGGGACATATGTACACCCATGGCTGATTCATGTCAGTGTATGGCAAAAACCACAATACTGTAAAGTAATTAGCCTCCAATTAAAACAAATTAATTAATTTAAAAAATAAAAAAGAGTGTTGGCAGAAACAAGGCTAGAAGTCTACTGGGCAAGAGCTCTGTGTGGCACCAAGGCAGATTGACAGATATGTAGACAGGTAGGCAGCTACCTATGTATACAAACACAGATGTGTGTACATACATATATCTTCATCTGATCAAACACATTTCTCATAATGACATAGTCTTCACAGATACAGAAGAAAATTATTATTTTACTATAAAAAATTAATATAAGTAAGTACATTTTTATGGCAAAAATACACTTAAGACTGATGTTTAGAAAATATCAAATTCTTAACAGAAAGTAGAAAATCAGGTACATTTTATGTGTCCTTCTAAAATATCCTGTGACCTCCTAAAATAGTTCTATGTTTCACACAAAAAGCATTGCATGTGTGCTAAGTTGCTTCAGTTGTGTCTGACTCTGCAATTCTGTGGACTGCAGCCTGCCAGGCTCCTCTGTTATGGGATTCTCCAGGCAAGAATCCTGGAGTGGGTTGCCATTTCCTCCTCCAGGGGATCCTCCCGACCCAGGGATCAAACCCATGTCTCTTACATCTCCTGCATTGGAGGGGGGTGGGGGACAGGGAGGCTCTTTACCACTAGCGCCACCTAGGAAGCCCAGCAAAAAGCATTATGCCCACTCAATTTATTTCATCCTTCCAACTGGATTCCCTTCTGGATGGAAGATAATAAAAAGAGGTCAAGTATGACCACATCCTTGTGTAAATTACTTTAGTAGATTACCCCAGACTCATTCTCCCCTCCTTCCTGGACACAGAGACATTCATATTGTTCCTAGAATCCCCTGCAGGATTCAATGTGGTCCTGTAGAGGAATTTTCACCAAGACACAAGTCATGAGTGTCATTTACTCCACTTGCTTAAGAGGAAATTACTTCCTGAACTTTGCCCTCTTTGCTGGACTATTTGCTGGAAGGAGAAGACCCTTGAGAGTTCCTTGGACTGCAAGGAGGTCTAACCAGTCCATCCTAAAGGAGATCAGTCCTGGGTGTTCACTGGAAGGACTGATGCTAAAGCTGAAACTCCAATACTTTGGCCACCTCATGCGAATAGTTGACTCTTTGGAAAAGACCTTGATGCTGGGAGGGATTGGGGGCAGGAGGAGAAGGGGACGACAGAGGATGAGATGGCTGGATGGCATCACCGACTCGATGCACATGAGTTTGAGTAAACTCTGAGTTGGTGATGGTCAGGGAGGCCTGGCATGCTGCAATTCATGGGGTCGCAAAGAGTCGGACACAACTGAGCGACTGAACTGAACTGAACTGAAATGGGGTAGAGTATCAGCTCTGAACCTAAGAGAAAAGTCCTTTAAGGCAGGGGTTCTCAGTCAACCACAGGCAATTTTGCTCCAGGCACTGTTTGGAGGTATTTTTGGCTGTTCAGATGGTGAGGGGGTAGAGGTGAGGAGTTAACTATTGGCAACTGGGAAGGGCAGGAGTCAGAGGGGTTTCGAAACATCCTACAGTGCACAGAACAGCCCTCCACCACCAAGACTTTCCTGATCCCAAAAGTCCACAGTGCTGAAAGTTGAACAGGTTTACTATAAAGCAACCTTCTTCAAACTTTGTGCAAAATAATTCCCCAAGTGTCTTCTTAAAATGTAAATTCTGGGGCTTCTCTGGTGGTCCAGTGAGTAAGAATCTGTCTTGCGATGCAAGGGACACGGGTTTGATCCTTGATCCAGGAGAATCCCACATGCCTTGGAGGAACTAAGCCCATGCGAAACAACTACTGAGATCCAGCTCTAGAGCCCAAGAACCACAATTGCTGAACCCACGCACTACAGCTACTGAAGCCCATGTGCCCAGGGCCCCAAGCTCTGCAAAAAGAAGAGCCACAGCAGTGAGAAGCCTGAGCGCCACACAAAGAACAGCCAGCTACTCACCGCACCTAAACAAGGCTGCAGGCAGTAATGAAGACCCAGCAGGCCAAAACCAGACAAATAAATCTTTCTAAAAATTGCAAATTCTGCTTCAGAAAGTTTGGGGTGGAATCTGGGGTTCTGCATTTCTAACAAGCTCCCCAGGGGATGGCAGAGCAGCAAGATGGCAAGAATGGAACTTGAGTCTCTGATTGGTCTTCCTGAGCATGGTCACCCCAGCAGTTCAGACTGGAGTGTGCTGCTACTCAAACATACACGCCCACACACCTGAACTCACAGTTTTCAGCTTGTGTTCCTCCTGAGAGGCTGGTCTCAGGCAGCACTGATTGCTACAAACTCTGAATATGGACATTTCAATTTCAATATTGAATATCCAATTTGAATACTGAATTTCAGAGAACAATCATCTATCTCATGTAAAGTCACTACAGGTTGGGATCTCTTTGTTGCAACAGTTCAGTTTTGCCCCTAACTAGTACAGTGCGTGTATGCATGTTCAGTTGTGTCTGACTCTTTGGGACCCCTTGGACTGTAGCCTGCCAGGCTCTTCTGCCCACGGAACTCTCCAGGCAAGAATACTGGAGTGAGTTGCCATTTCCTTCTCCAGGGGATGTTCCTAACCCAGGGATAGAACCTGCGGCTCCTGCATTGGCAGGCAGATTCATTACCACTTCACGACCTGGGAAGACCAACTAGTACAGTGCCCACCTGCAAACAGCCAATGGTGACGTCTATGCTGCTATTTGGCAAGATACCTCAAGAGCCTCAGAGGCGGTATTTTCCAGAAAAAGAGGAAAAGGGAAGAAAAGGAACAAGATGGTGGCTTCTAGAGAGCTCTGGGAAGAGTGTTTTGCCGTTGTAACAAATGATCCCAAACTAATTGGTGGCGCACACTGGAAGTCGGAAGTCTGAAATGGGTCTCCGTAGGCTACAATCAAAGTGTCAAGAGGGCTGTATTCCTTCTGGACCTTCCAAGGAAGAATCCATTTCCTGGCCTTTGTTGTAGCTTCTGGAAGTGGCCTGAATTCCTTGGCTCCTGGCCCCTTCTATCTTCAAAGCCAGCAACAGCGGGCTGAGTCCCTCCCGTGCTGACATCCGTCTAAACCTCTCTCTCCTACCCCCTCTTCCATCTGAAAGGACTCCTGTGATTACATGGGGGCTCATCCAGATAATCCGGGATAATCTCCCCCCTCAAGGTTAGCTGTTGAGCAATCATAATTCCATCTGCAACCTTAATTCTTCTTTGCCATGTGATGTAGCATGATCATGGGTTTTGGAGATCAGGATGTAGCTACTGGGAGGATGTGTTATCATGCCTTCCACGGCTTAGAAAGTAGGCTAGTCAGGCAGCCAGAAGGTGGGACGTTACTATGCCCACCTGGTAAATGCAGAGAGGGTGCACAGGGAAAAGGGAGGACAAGCCATTTGGGAGCAAAACGAGAGACTCTTCTGGTCACTCCCGAAGCTCATCCCCTGCAGGGCAATCCGTAAAAGCACATGTGCTCTAAGGCCTTTTATGTTCTTTCAGTGTGAAAGAATGATGCCTCAGTGGCCATGAGTCAGGTAAAAGCATTATGCAGACAGAGGTTCTCCAGGAGTTCTCCGGATCTTCATGCAGTCTGCCTTCACAGTGTTTGATATCCATGGTATATAACAGTTTCTGTAAATTAAACTTCTTCATCTAACTTTATGATAAGAGTGCCTGTCCTGTATTTCAGGGACTCCCTGGAGTGCACCATTCCAGAAAACCAATTACCTGGGGGAGTTCATGGAAACGTGTGTGGATTAACAACAACTACAGGATGGGGACAAAGCAGATGCCAGCACATCACCATGATTCTGCCCTTGCAACATCACTCGGGGCTTATTAGAAACGGATGTTCCCATTTTAGAGATGGGAAAACAAAGGCTCAAAGGCTGAATACTCTCTAGGCATCCAAAACAAGGTAGACACAGCACTCAGACTCCAACCTTTAATTTCTGATTTTAGATTCAGCTTTCTTTCCTAAATATCACAGAGCTCCAAACAGGCAAGCGGCCCTAGGATAAAGGCAATCAGACTGAGGAAATGACTCACATGTCCTCAGCTCCAAATCTCCAACCCTCTGCTGAGGCCTTAACCTGGAGGCAGAAGGGTGGATTTACACCTATCCTGTGTAACAAATCAAACACAGCCTCCACTTAACTGTTCGATTAAATGGCAATTATGTCATTTTGATCATGCATTTACAAAAAGATAATACCAACTACTCTTGGAGCATAACAGGCTATCAGGAACAATCCAGGCTCTCCTAAAACTTTGGCAACTACAGCAACAAAGGCCAGGAACCAAAGGCCACTTGTTAACAATGGAAAGGGGCCTGGCTTGGGAAGGCCTGCGGTGTGACCCCGTGACTGTCACCTGCCCGACTGAAGTCTCATTCTCTTGATTTTGTAGCACTGGGATAAGACGGTACCTACTTCATGAAGCTGCTGTGAAAGATAAATCAGGTAATGTGGTGTGCCGGCAGGACCTTTTGGGGAGACTGTCTAGCCCACACAGCTTGTTTGAGTGGGTTTCTCTTTCTTGTACCCAAAATAGTCTTGCAAAAATAGTACGTGAAAGAACTGAGAACAATTCTTAGCCAGAGTTCCCAAGGAGTGTGTGTGATTTCTTTGCAGAAGCCTGGAGTTTTGTAAGAAAATGGCACAGAGAAGATACCCCTTTCATTCAATAAACTGTCAGTCATTCAGAATTAGTGATGAATAAGTGCCTACCTGTGCCAACTACTGCTTCTGGCTCAGAACCCTGGCGAAATCACGTGGGACAAGACCCTGTTCCCAGGCACTTGATCTGGGAGGGAGAGCGAAGTCATTAGGATGATTTGGGAGAGTAATACATCCTCTGAAGAAAATAAAATGGTGGAACAAGCTCAGAAGTAGAAAACAGTCTTTAAATTAGGTAGTGTGGAGAGGTCTTTGGGGGAATCTGAAATGGGAGCCAAGATCTGAAGGACAGATAACCAGATACCTGCATTGTAGTAGTGGGATTGAGGGCGAGGGGGCGGGGGGCAGAGAATTCCCAGAAGAGGAAAGAGAGAATTAAAATGCCCTGGAGCTTCCCTGGGGGCTCAGTAGTAAAGAATCTGCCTGCCAATGCGGAAGATACAGGTTCGATCCCTGGTCCGTGACGATCCCACATGTCATGGAGCAACTAAGTCCAGGCACTACAGCTATGGAGCCTGTGCTTTAGAGCCCTCGAGCCTCAACTCCTGAGGCCTGTGGGCCCTAGAGTCGGTGCTCCGCAACAAGAGATGCCACGCCATGAGAAGCGCACGCGCTCATCCAGAGAGTAGCCCCTGCCTGCCACAGCTTAAGAAAAACAGTCCTCAAAGCATCGAAGACTCGGCACAGTCAAGATAACAACATTTTTTAAGATTTTAAAAATAAAATAAAATGCCCTGAAGTGAGAATGAGCTTGGTCCCAGAAGAGAAAAGGAGACACTTCCACAGTCCGTTTTGGGGGCAAACCCCCACAGTCAGCCTGTCCAGTAGGCAGGCCATGCACACACAGGAAACCAAAAGCTTCCAGCACAGAAGCTTCCCTGGTGGCTCAGAGGTTAAAGCGTCTGCCTCTAATGTGGGAGACCTGGGTTTGATCCCTGGGTCGGGAAGATCCCCTGGAGAAGGAAATGGCAATCCACTCCAGTGTTCTTGCTGGGAGAATCCCATGGACGGAGGAGCCTGGTGGGCTACAGTCCGTGGGGTCACAAAGAATCGGACATGACTGAGCGACTTAACTAACTAACTAACTAACTATTCACTCCCAGGATGCTGGAAGATCGTCCTTCCAGTGCAAAGCAGCTTGGGGACAAATGAAAAGAAATGCTGTGTGTCTGGAGCCAAACACCTAGCTCTGAATCCCAACTCCGCATCTTGACCAAGTTCCTTGACTTCTCTGTGCCTTGGTTTCCTGACCTGTACAACGTGACTGATCACAGTACCTGTCTCACCAGGCTCTTGGAATGATTGAAACCACCGCTTGGGGCAGAGCCTGGCACCCGCAATATGTGTCCACCCCTGAGATTCTTATCATGTTGCTGCTATGATTCTTTCAGGTCCAAATCTTAAATCATCACCTCCTCGTTTCATTAAATAACCATCACTTGTCTGTGATTCATTTTTTGGTGTTGCTTTCTAACAACAGGAATGCACCTAAATTTACTCATTAACATCAGTTCAACAGTTAATCTACACTAGGAATGATTCTTGCTGTTGTTTAATCACTAAGTTGTATCCGATTTTTGCAATCCCACCAATCTCCTCTGTCCATGGAACTTCCAGACAAGTATATTGGAGTGGGTTGCCATTTCCTTCTCCAGGGGATGTTCCCAATCTAGGGAATGAAATCATGTCTCTCTCTCTCTTTTTTTTAAACTTATTTATGTTTTATTGAAGGAAAATTGCTTTACAGAATTTTGCTGTTTTCTGTCAAACCTCAACATGAGAAACCATATCTCTTGCATTGGCAGGTGGAATTCTTTACCACTGAGTCACCAGTGAAGTCCCTTCAGTCTGGGATATGAAGCAGTCAGTACCAGCCCTCTATGAGGAATTCTAACACTGTTTATAAACCTGAACAGTAGTAGTTGCCTTACAATCCTCCCCTCAGTTTAATAAAAGGTAGAAAGTAAGGGAATCTTGTCTTTGAAGTACAACATTTTGGCCAGGTTCATAGAAACAATATCTTCAGACCACTCTCAAACACACCTGACCTAAACATAGTAGCAAAGATAGCCAATAAAAAGTGGGTAGGGAAGGAAAAGAAAGAAATGCTAGCCCAGAGAAAGAGGACTCCTTCTAGTTACTGTTTTCTTCTCTTACACCCCTCACTAAAGTATTAAAATTTTGTTCTTGCAAGTAAGTCCTTTGCAATTTTTTGCTAAATTTATCCCTGGTTATTTTGTCTCTTTGCTTGGTTCTATAAATAGGATATTTTCTCTCATTATATTTTCAAAATGCTTGGCATGGGCATATAGGAAAACTATAGATTTTGCATAGTAATTTCCTTACCAGTCACCTTAAAGAATTCCATTATTATTTCTAATAGTTTTACGCAGGGAAGTGGAGATTGCTTATGTTAGGTCTTCCAAAAAGAGATGAAACTACTGGCAACTAGTGATAATTCTGTCTTCTCCATTCTTATTCTTTTTCACCTCACTGGATTATCTATTATTTCTGAGCAATGATAAACAGCAATGATGATAATGAGCATTCTGGTCTTGTTCTGGATTTAATGGTGATATTTCTAGTGTTACACCATTAAATACGATGCTGGCTTTGGGTATGATCTGATTTTATCAGCAAATGATCTAAAAATCAGGAATAAATGCTTGGTTTTACCAGACATTTTAGCATCCACAAAATAAATAAGATTTTTCTCTAAGTGAAAAGTATGAAGAATAAACCACACAATTTTTTAGGTTTCCCAAGATCAAACCATCCTTCCATTCCTAGAATAAATGGCACTTTGCCAGGACTTTACCTTGTAATGTAATCACTTAATTGTCTATTTCTCCACTTGAGTTCTTTCAGATCACTGGCTATGACTGATTTATGTCTGACACATTGCTAACATTTAATACATGTTTAATGAATAAATAACTGAACTAACAAGTACACTCAACCTCCTCAAACTAACCGCTTGTACCTCTTTCTGACTTAAAACAGTGGGAGAGATCAGAGTGGAGTGGATCTTTCCCAGAGTGGGTCTTTCCCAGAGTGGATCTTCAGATGTTTACTGTATATGGGGTGTTAAGTGGTCCCTAATTCTTTTATCAACAGAACCCTTGAATATCTCATTTTTTATGTGGAAACTCTTCCCTATGGTTGCAATGGGAATAAGCCTCCTTCCTTACTCCCATCACCACCCCAAGCCAAAAGGGTGGCTACATCCCCCGGGCCTGATGAGAGCACCACACAGATTGTTTAGGAATGGGCACAGGATCCAATCTGGGTCAACAGCATCTCCAGCAATTTCTTACAGAAACCCTTAAGAAAAAAGTTTTCCAAAAGAATCAATAAACCAAAAAATGCTTGTCTAGGGTTGCTGCTTACCATCTTGCTTAAAGTGTAGGGAGATAATCTGAAAATGAAGCAAGGTACAGCAAACAAGGAAAAGACCAGAAAGAAATGGAGACCTGGATTCAACTTTCCCTGAAGCCATTACCCACTAGACTTTCTCAGTAATAAACCAATAATTACCTTTCTTGATTTACAATAGTTTAAGCTCAATTTCTATCACTTATAACCAAAAAAATAAGGCCTAATGTATGTGCTGCTTTGTTTTCCTGCGTATGTGCTTTATACATTCTTAAATAAAGGTTGAAAGTAAAAAAGTTTTTTAAAGGAAAGCAATCCTAACTAGCGTGTGTTAAAAATCAACTGCCTGCTTTTAATTAATGGCAAGATAGGCAGAAGGGCTCCCTCAGTGAATTATAATTTCAGATTGAAATTCCCAAGACAGTTATAGAAGAGCTTGTTAAACCGCAGAAACCAATAGAATCAAGAAATTACTTTAACAGGGTGGTGGTTCCATCAGTTCCAGAGATATCATCCATTATGCAAAACCAAAACCTTTAAAACTTTCTACCGTGCAACCCTAGCAATCCCTCATTCACCTGAAGTCTCACAGCTTCTCTCCTGACTCAATTTAAAAGTAAAAATGACTGGCATGATTTACAAAAATAAAAATAAATAAATCATGTCATGATGGCTGGAGAACTCCCTAGTGAAAACTGTCAAATCTCAAGACAGGGAGTTCTGCGGGGTCTGTCTGAACCATCCTGCATTCTCAGAAGCTTTCAACTCTGCTGAAAAACTGAAGACAAGCATGGCCTTGGCATCCTAAACTCCTCTGTACCTATCGGGGCAAGTGGCATCAATTTCTATCATAGGCTATAAAAATGTCAGCGGGCCAACCCAGAGAGCCTCACCACCTCCCTGTCCCGTCCCCTTTATGGGAGAATTTTGGCTTCACTTGCCTCCTGAAATCAGACTCTTCTCCTTCAGCTCAAGTTACAACAGACTAAATTCTGGAATCTGGTTTTGATTATTCTCTGGAGAGCAACTTAAGAGATGCTTCAGGGTTAGAAATCCCTCATTCAGACATAATCTTGAAATAAAAGGCTATGCTCAAATGAAAAATGCATTACAGCATCTCTTTAGGGCCTTCTGTACTGATGGGAAGGGTAAAAGGAAGGAATGGAAGGAAAATGAAAAAGAAAAGCAAAAAGAAGAAGGAAAATGGGAGAGAGAGAGGAAAGAAGGGGAAAGGAAAAATATATTATGTCATCAACTGTGTAAGGCACTTTGAATGTCATTTAATTTCATTCTCACATCATTCCCTTGGAAGGAAATACTATTGAGCCCATTCTGCAGATGAAGAAATTGAGGCTTGGTGATATTAATTCATCCAAGGTCTTACAGTGAGGATGCTGTATGACAGGTTCAGAGATACAAATACACATTCTTAAGTACATTGCTTCTAGCCGACTAGCTTCTTTCCTCCAAAGAGGCCAAGACAGAAGTTTGTTCTAGAACCAAAATATGTTAGTGACTGAATGGACCTTATGGAGATTATAAAGTCTCATCATGGAAGTGGGATTCTCTGGTGGCTCAGTGGTAAAGAATCTGCCTGTCAATGAAGGAGACACAGGAGAGGTGGGTTCAATCCCTGGGTCGGGAAGATCCTCTGGAGAAGGAAATGGAAACCTACTCTGGAATTCTGTACTGGGAAATCCTATGAACAGAAGAGCCTGGTGGGCTACAATCCATGGGGGTCACAAAGAGTCAGACGCAACTGAGCATGCATGCATCATGTACACAACAGAAAGGAAGAAAGGAAGGAGGGAGGGAAGAAGGGAAGAAGCTATTAAGAAAACTGACATCCAATAAAATTAGTGTGTGTGGCAAAGAAAAACCTAGAACCCAATTTTTCTAACTCTGAAGTCTTACTCTGTTCACAGGACCAGAATCTATTTTACTGGTGCAACTGATCAAATGGATCAAATACAGGCACTCCTGATTAAGCAGTGAACAACTGAGAATTTTCCCGCCCTCAAGAAAATGTTTGCTGGGAACAAAAGGGAAATTTATTTGCAATTGTCTTTTTCTGCTCCATGCTCCTGTTTATATCCAGCTTCCTTTGTTGTTGTTGTTACAATATATCTGAGAGACTTCCCTCATGCTGTTGCAAAATTGGTTAAGGGGGAAAACATCTAAATTGAAAGAGTGCACTTAAGCCACAATTCTGGCAACTGCAGAGGATACCGAATTCTGGAAACTGCAGAGGGTACTGGTATGCCAGTTACTTTCAGAAATGAGTTTAAACCAAAGGTCACTAACCAGTAGCCAGCTGGCTGTAACCAGCCCACAGATGTGTTTTGCTTGTCCCGCAGTGCTGGCCGACATGGCACTTTTAAGAAATCTCAATCTGCTGCCAACGTTAAAAACCAGGCCACTTCACATCAAAACCCAGATTTCCAGTTTCTCTTCCCAAGTGGAAGACAGGGTTCCCCTGATGCCACATTTGCAAACGGAAAAGGCGTGGCTGGAACAGAACTGCGGCTGCCCTTATGGACAGAGCCTCTGTGGCCCAGTTTCTCCCCACCTAGTCTATTTCACTTGGGTATATTACCCACATGAGCCCTGAAGGCATCTGATGAGTGACCCTTGGTTTAAAAGGTTAAGCAGATGTAGGTTGCAAAGCCCATCATTATTAGTCTTTTCCCAAAAACATCCCCAATAAAAGCCTCCAGTCAATGTTATGACAGCTGTGAAGGGATATTCATTTTTTTAGAATATATATTCACTTTTATTATTTCACTTACTCCTCTCAACAACCCTGCAAGGAAGGAATTACTCTCAGATAAACTGAAGCTGAGTGATATTTAAGTCAGTTATCCAACCCAGATCATTCAACTAGTAAGTTGAGAAGCTGAGTTTTGAACCCAGTTTTTGCTTCCTTCCAGTGCAAAGCAGCTTGGGGACAAATGAAAAGAAATGCTGTGTGTCTGGAGCCAAACACCTAGCTCTGAATCCCAACTCCGCATCTTGACCAAGTTCCTTGACTTCTCTGTGCCTTGGTTTCCTGACCTGTACAACGTGACTGATCACAGTACCTGTCTCACCAGGCTCTTGGAATGATTGAAACCACCGCTTGGGGCAGAGCCTGGCACCCGCAATATGTGTCCACCCCTGAGATTCTTATCATGTTGCTGCTATGATTCTTTCAGGTCCAAATCTTAAATCATCACCTCCTCGTTTCATTAAATAACCATCACTTGTCTGTGATTCATTTTTTGGTGTTGCTTTCTAACAACAGGAATGCACCTAAATTTACTCATTAACATCAGTTCAACAGTTAATCTACACTAGGAATGATTCTTGCTGTTGTTTAATCACTAAGTTGTATCCGATTTTTGCAATCCCACCAATCTCCTCTGTCCATGGAACTTCCAGACAAGTATATTGGAGTGGGTTGCCATTTCCTTCTCCAGGGGATGTTCCCAATCTAGGGAATGAAATCATGTCTCTCTCTCTTGAAATGCTGTGTGTCTGGAGCCAAACACCTAGCTCTGAATCCCAACTCCGCATCTTGACCAAGTTCCTTGACTTCTCTGTGCCTTGGTTTCCTGACCTGTACAACGTGACTGATCACAGTACCTGTCTCACCAGGCTCTTGGAATGATTGAAACCACCGCTTGGGGCAGAGCCTGGCACCCGCAATATGTGTCCACCCCTGAGATTCTTATCATGTTGCTGCTATGATTCTTTCAGGTCCAAATCTTAAATCATCACCTCCTCGTTTCATTAAATAACCATCACTTGTCTGTGATTCATTTTTTGGTGTTGCTTTCTAACAACAGGAATGCACCTAAATTTACTCATTAACATCAGTTCAACAGTTAATCTACACTAGGAATGATTCTTGCTGTTGTTTAATCACTAAGTTGTATCCGATTTTTGCAATCCCACCAATCTCCTCTGTCCATGGAACTTCCAGACAAGTATATTGGAGTGGGTTGCCATTTCCTTCTCCAGGGGATGTTCCCAATCTAGGGAATGAAATCATGTCTCTCTCTCTTTTTTAAACTTATTTATGTTTTATTGAAGGAAAATTGCTTTACAGAATTTTGCTGTTTTCTGTCAAACCTCAACATGAGAAACCATATCTCTTGCATTGGCAGGTGGAATTCTTTACCACTGAGTCACCAGTGAAGTCCCTTCAGTCTGGGATATGAAGCAGTCAGTACCAGCCCTCTATGAGGAATTCTAACACTGTTTATAAACCTGAACAGTAGTAGTTGCCTTACAATCCTCCCCTCAGTTTAATAAAAGGTAGAAAGTAAGGGAATCTTGTCTTTGAAGTACAACATTTTGGCCAGGTTCATAGAAACAATATCTTCAGACCACTCTCAAACACACCTGACCTAAACATAGTAGCAAAGATAGCCAATAAAAAGTGGGTAGGGAAGGAAAAGAAAGAAATGCTAGCCCAGAGAAAGAGGACTCCTTCTAGTTACTGTTTTCTTCTCTTACACCCCTCACTAAAGTATTAAAATTTTGTTCTTGCAAGTAAGTCCTTTGCAATTTTTTGCTAAATTTATCCCTGGTTATTTTGTCTCTTTGCTTGGTTCTATAAATAGGATATTTTCTCTCATTATATTTTCAAAATGCTTGGCATGGGCATATAGGAAAACTATAGATTTTGCATAGTAATTTCCTTACCAGTCACCTTAAAGAATTCCATTATTATTTCTAATAGTTTTACGCAGGGAAGTGGAGATTGCTTATGTTAGGTCTTCCAAAAAGAGATGAAACTACTGGCAACTAGTGATAATTCTGTCTTCTCCATTCTTATTCTTTTTCACCTCACTGGATTATCTATTATTTCTGAGCAATGATAAACAGCAATGATGATAATGAGCATTCTGGTCTTGTTCTGGATTTAATGGTGATATTTCTAGTGTTACACCATTAAATACGATGCTGGCTTTGGGTATGATCTGATTTTATCAGCAAATGATCTAAAAATCAGGAATAAATGCTTGGTTTTACCAGACATTTTAGCATCCACAAAATAAATAAGATTTTTCTCTAAGTGAAAAGTATGAAGAATAAACCACACAATTTTTTAGGTTTCCCAAGATCAAACCATCCTTCCATTCCTAGAATAAATGGCACTTTGCCAGGACTTTACCTTGTAATGTAATCACTTAATTGTCTATTTCTCCACTTGAGTTCTTTCAGATCACTGGCTATGACTGATTTATGTCTGACACATTGCTAACATTTAATACATGTTTAATGAATAAATAACTGAACTAACAAGTACACTCAACCTCCTCAAACTAACCGCTTGTACCTCTTTCTGACTTAAAACAGTGGGAGAGATCAGAGTGGAGTGGATCTTTCCCAGAGTGGGTCTTTCCCAGAGTGGATCTTCAGATGTTTACTGTATATGGGGTGTTAAGTGGTCCCTAATTCTTTTATCAACAGAACCCTTGAATATCTCATTTTTTATGTGGAAACTCTTCCCTATGGTTGCAATGGGAATAAGCCTCCTTCCTTACTCCCATCACCACCCCAAGCCAAAAGGGTGGCTACATCCCCCGGGCCTGATGAGAGCACCACACAGATTGTTTAGGAATGGGCACAGGATCCAATCTGGGTCAACAGCATCTCCAGCAATTTCTTACAGAAACCCTTAAGAAAAAAGTTTTCCAAAAGAATCAATAAACCAAAAAATGCTTGTCTAGGGTTGCTGCTTACCATCTTGCTTAAAGTGTAGGGAGATAATCTGAAAATGAAGCAAGGTACAGCAAACAAGGAAAAGACCAGAAAGAAATGGAGACCTGGATTCAACTTTCCCTGAAGCCATTACCCACTAGACTTTCTCAGTAATAAACCAATAATTACCTTTCTTGATTTACAATAGTTTAAGCTCAATTTCTATCACTTATAACCAAAAAAATAAGGCCTAATGTATGTGCTGCTTTGTTTTCCTGCGTATGTGCTTTATACATTCTTAAATAAAGGTTGAAAGTAAAAAAGTTTTTTAAAGGAAAGCAATCCTAACTAGCGTGTGTTAAAAATCAACTGCCTGCTTTTAATTAATGGCAAGATAGGCAGAAGGGCTCCCTCAGTGAATTATAATTTCAGATTGAAATTCCCAAGACAGTTATAGAAGAGCTTGTTAAACCGCAGAAACCAATAGAATCAAGAAATTACTTTAACAGGGTGGTGGTTCCATCAGTTCCAGAGATATCATCCATTATGCAAAACCAAAACCTTTAAAACTTTCTACCGTGCAACCCTAGCAATCCCTCATTCACCTGAAGTCTCACAGCTTCTCTCCTGACTCAATTTAAAAGTAAAAATGACTGGCATGATTTACAAAAATAAAAATAAATAAATCATGTCATGATGGCTGGAGAACTCCCTAGTGAAAACTGTCAAATCTCAAGACAGGGAGTTCTGCGGGGTCTGTCTGAACCATCCTGCATTCTCAGAAGCTTTCAACTCTGCTGAAAAACTGAAGACAAGCATGGCCTTGGCATCCTAAACTCCTCTGTACTTATCGGGGCAAGTGGCATCAATTTCTATCATAGGCTATAAAAATGTCAGCGGGCCAACCCAGAGAGCCTCACCACCTCCCTGTCCCATCCCCTTTATGGGAGAATTTTGGCTTCACTTGCCTCCTGAAATCAGACTCTTCTCCTTCAGCTCAAGTTACAACAGACTAAATTCTGGAATCTGGTTTTGATTATTCTCTGGAGAGCAACTTAAGAGATGCTTCAGGGTTAGAAATCCCTCATTCAGACATAATCTTGAAATAAAAGGCTATGCTCAAATGAAAAATGCATTACAGCATCTCTTTAGGGCCTTCTGTACTGATGGGAAGGGTAAAAGGAAGGAATGGAAGGAAAATGAAAAAGAAAAGCAAAAAGAAGAAGGAAAATGGGAGAGAGAGAGGAAAGAAGGGGAAAGGAAAAATATATTATGTCATCAACTGTGTAAGGCACTTTGAATGTCATTTAATTTCATTCTCACATCATTCCCTTGGAAGGAAATACTATTGAGCCCATTCTGCAGATGAAGAAATTGAGGCTTGGTGATATTAATTCATCCAAGGTCTTACAGTGAGGATGCTGTATGACAGGTTCAGAGATACAAATACACATTCTTAAGTACATTGCTTCTAGCCGACTAGCTTCTTTCCTCCAAAGAGGCCAAGACAGAAGTTTGTTCTAGAACCAAAATATGTTAGTGACTGAATGGACCTTATGGAGATTATAAAGTCTCATCATGGAAGTGGGATTCTCTGGTGGCTCAGTGGTAAAGAATCTGCCTGTCAATGAAGGAGACACAGGAGAGGTGGGTTCAATCCCTGGGTCGGGAAGATCCTCTGGAGAAGGAAATGGAAACCTACTCTGGAATTCTGTACTGGGAAATCCTATGAACAGAAGAGCCTGGTGGGCTACAATCCATGGGGGTCACAAAGAGTCAGACGCAACTGAGCATGCATGCATCATGTACACAACAGAAAGGAAGAAAGGAAGGAGGGAGGGAAGAAGGGAAGAAGCTATTAAGAAAACTGACATCCAATAAAATTAGTGTGTGTGGCAAAGAAAAACCTAGAACCCAATTTTTCTAACTCTGAAGTCTTACTCTGTTCACAGGACCAGAATCTATTTTACTGGTGCAACTGATCAAATGGATCAAATACAGGCACTCCTGATTAAGCAGTGAACAACTGAGAATTTTCCCGCCCTCAAGAAAATGTTTGCTGGGAACAAAAGGGAAATTTATTTGCAATTGTCTTTTTCTGCTCCATGCTCCTGTTTATATCCAGCTTCCTTTGTTGTTGTTGTTACAATATATCTGAGAGACTTCCCTCATGCTGTTGCAAAATTGGTTAAGGGGGAAAACATCTAAATTGAAAGAGTGCACTTAAGCCACAATTCTGGCAACTGCAGAGGATACCGAATTCTGGAAACTGCAGAGGGTACTGGTATGCCAGTTACTTTCAGAAATGAGTTTAAACCAAAGGTCACTAACCAGTAGCCAGCTGGCTGTAACCAGCCCACAGATGTGTTTTGCTTGTCCCGCAGTGCTGGCCGACATGGCACTTTTAAGAAATCTCAATCTGCTGCCAACGTTAAAAACCAGGCCACTTCACATCAAAACCCAGATTTCCAGTTTCTCTTCCCAAGTGGAAGACAGGGTTCCCCTGATGCCACATTTGCAAACGGAAAAGGCGTGGCTGGAACAGAACTGCGGCTGCCCTTATGGACAGAGCCTCTGTGGCCCAGTTTCTCCCCACCTAGTCTATTTCACTTGGGTATATTACCCACATGAGCCCTGAAGGCATCTGATGAGTGACCCTTGGTTTAAAAGGTTAAGCAGATGTAGGTTGCAAAGCCCATCATTATTAGTCTTTTCCCAAAAACATCCCCAATAAAAGCCTCCAGTCAATGTTATGACAGCTGTGAAGGGATATTCATTTTTTTAGAATATATATTCACTTTTATTATTTCACTTACTCCTCTCAACAACCCTGCAAGGAAGGAATTACTCTCAGATAAACTGAAGCTGAGTGATATTTAAGTCAGTTATCCAACCCAGATCATTCAACTAGTAAGTTGAGAAGCTGAGTTTTGAACCCAGTTTTTGCTCAGTTACAAACACTGTAGAATGCTTTGAAAAGAATGCTTTGAGAAGTCATGAGGTTTGTTTCTACCTCAGGGCCTTTGCACTTGCTGTTCCCTCTGCTTGGCAACCTCTCCACTCAGGTCTTCACATGGGAGGATCTTACTCATTCACGATACTTATACCGCCTCCAGAGAGGTTTTCGCTCATCACTGATAACATGTACATACACACACACACACACACACACACATATGAATTACTTTCTATGCCCCTGCTACTCAAAGAGAGGTCCAGAAATCAGCAGAATCAGTATCACTTTGGAAATTTGAAATTCACACTCTCAGGTCCCTCCCCTAACCTACGGAATAAGAACCTGCATGTTAACAATACCCCCAGGTGATTTGTGTGCATTTAAAGTTTAAACAGCGCTGCTCTACAGGAGCACTGCCCAATGGAAATAAATATAACAGGAGTCACACATGTAATTTCAAATTTTCCAGTAGTCACATTAAAAGAGTAAGCCACATTAAAAGACCTGTTTGTTCACTGTCTCCCATTTCCCCACTCCCACCCCCACTATAATGTCAGTTCCAGGAGACGAGGCGCTTCATCTGTCTTGTTCACCCTTGTATCCCCAAAACCTAAAACAGTATTGGAAACAGGGTAGGTATCATTAAATGTCTGTATTCTTAAATGAATGAAAGAAGGAAGGAAGGAAAAGATTTTGCTAGCACTCTACCTACCAGCCTTTGGACAACCGTGGCTTCCAATCTCGGCTCAACGCCTGAATGGCTAAGCAACCTCGAGCAAGTTGTTTTCCCCTCTGATGGCCAACTGTAAAGCAGAAAGGCTGCTCTTTGGCTCACAGCTTCATCATGCCACCTAGATGTGATTACACGTCTATAAAGCGTGAACTGCCATGATGACACATGTTTAATACACGCCAGTGCCTGACATGGCCCTCCTTCCTTCTCTCTCTAGACACCTCATCTGAACGATGCTGTGGACTACACTCCTCTCGGTAGCACAAGAGAAACTACTGAACCCGCTTCCCCGGGCTATTTCCCTCCAGCCAACAGGACCTGTGTCATAAGTGCTGGCAGTGAAGACATCTTGACCCCACGGAGGGTCACTTCTCATTGCCCTACAGCTGAGAGGCTTCCAAAGCCACGAAGTCACGGTCACTGGACAGTCTGTGATCTACAAGACAGACCACGGCTCATGTCATCTCCGTCACTTTGACGAGTTCTGCCACGGCAGCCACTTGGCTTGCCACAAGGCCCCACCCCTTAGAGGACTGTAAGGTCTGCCCAGACAGTGTGTATCAGCTCCCATTGAAAAGCATATTGTAGCTTTGTCCTTTTAGTTTGAGGGGGGGTTGATCTACCCCCATTTATTAATCACTGGCCTGTGTCAATCCACCAAGTGAGGCTTGCTGTTCCATAGCTTTAACACACATCCTAATCCATCAGCCTATCTTGCCCTGCAAATCTGATGCACACGTTCTAATCTCAAACGTGTTTTTAAATCACAGTAGATCCACAGCATAGGCGAAAGCAAAACCCGATTTAGACATAACCAGAGTGACACGGAGGAAATAAAACCCAGGCTGCTTAGTTAAATGCGACGAAACTCTCGCCAGCTCTGCTGAGAGCAGCCCCAGTTTCTTCTTGCTCTCCCTCTCGCTGACATCACTACCCCCGGAATCACTCGCAGAATCAGTAGGCTACTGGGAAGCATGTTGAAAAGAAAAGGAAAACAAATAATGGGAAAGGGGGATCAAAACCTTTAATTAACCTGTGACTCTCCATTCAGGCAAACAGTAGAGTAAGATTTCAGATAAAACACATACCATGCTATAACCATTTAACAGGGAGGTACTATAACCATTTAAGTAGAGATGCCACCATTTAAAAGACTGGAACCAGGGAACCAGGAAGAAGGGTTTCTGTTACTGGTTTGACTCAATGCCACTGCTTCCCTTCTGCCATATGGTGAGGATGCCATCCGCTCTTCCTACATGGGAGGGAGAGAGAGTGAGTGTGTGTTCAGTTGTGTCCAACTCTCTGTAACCCCATGGACTGTAGCCTGCCAGGGTCCATGGAATTTTGCAGGCAAGAATACTGGAGTGAGTTGTCATTTCCTCCTCCAAGAGATCTTCCCAACTCAGGGACCAAACACACATCTCCCACATTGCCAGGCGGATTCTTTATCACTGAGCCACCTGGGAAGCCCGTGAAGAGAGAGGGGAGCTAAAGAGATGGAGTCAACAGAAATCCCTAAAATGCCCTCAAAGCGAGGCTGAATCTGTTAAGGCTGGAGAGCTATCCTAGGATCCGGAAGGTTTCTGGGAGTCTTCTTAACATCCAGATTTGGGTGGAAAATGACTCCTTGACGTTGGATAGATTCTCCTGTAGAGTAACTGCAATCAGCATCACTAAGTGTAATAAGGACTTAACCCTGGGTGTGATGCTGGGAGAGCAGACGGAAGATATAGAGATATCACATGGTCCTCTTAAGTGAGGATCGAGTGAACCTAGTTCCATTTGCATCTCAGTCCTATGGGATGCCAAGTCCCAAATACCACCCGTGATGGCTGAGGGTACCACATGTTGGAATAAGATCTTCAACAGCCATGTCCTATGAGCGAGGCAATTTACACACCTCCTTTTCCCAGCTGCAGTGTAAAAGAATGTGGCATCTGTCAGCATCATCTATCTTTTCATTCAGAGAATGCTCCTGACCCTACAATGGGACCTCCTGACATGCAGTCCACATTACACCGTTCATCAACTTTATTTTAAGTCATCTGAATAAAACACCTCCTTCTCCATTTCCAGCTGCCTCAGAGCAGCCGAAACACATGTTGGAAAGATTTGATCTTTATTCCTCCCTCTCCCCCAAAGGGCATTTGACACTTCTCACAAGATATACAGCTTTAAAGTTACAATGGGAAAAAGCCATGGTTACCCCCGAAGAGCCACCTTTACCCCACAGCAGAAACCTGAACATTCCTACAACCAACAATTTAACAACTGAAACCTTCCCAGACATCATACCCCATTATTTTTTATTTTGCTGTTGTTGCATTAATCATCCTAACACCTTTTTAATTATAATTGCAAACTGGAAGCCATGGCTTGTGATGTTATAAATACTGATTTTCCAGTTAAATTAGGCATTTGCTGTTTTATGTTTTGATAGAAAGGGACTGTTTGAAGCCTCCTAAAACATTGCAATTAGTTCTCTCTGTTGAAACAGACAAGACATGAACAGACACATTTGCTGTTTCAGTTTAATGTGCTGGAATGTTTATGCCTAAGTGTACTTCTCTCAAGCTTTGAGAGCATAAGGCATATTTTTGAAAGGGGAAGAAATCAATCACAATACACATATTTATTATATATTTCCAAAGTTAAGTTATTTCTAAAACTTCCCCAGCCTGTAATTTAAACTTAAAAAGCACGTCTCTTCTTAAAAAGCACAAGAAGGCGACCTGTCAGGAAACAATCCTTATTTTACCTATTGGCTCTGTTAAGATGATAACATCACTTTAGCTGACAAAGCCAGTGTTTCTGGTTGACAATTGCAATTAATTACTGAGATGCAACCGAGATGCAGCCAGTCATCCAGATCTGTTTTCCAGAGTGATTAAAAAAAAAAAAAAAAAAAAAGGAAACAGGGAAGGGCAGGGGAGAACGCTGGTCGATTATTCTACCTGCACTTAACTTACTACTTCTCCCTTCCCTCGCAGCTGGCAGACGGTGGAAAAGGAGGGAGATGAACAAACACCTCACTAGATACAAGCTCCAATCTGTTGCAATGAGGCACCGGTTAGAAAGCACAGGTGCAGGGCATGAAAACTCCTAGGGCATCAACTGTCATGTAGACACAGATAATCCTGATGCAAAATTAACCCGGGGTTCAAGCAGCCCAAGAGGGACGGAAAGTTCTGGAGGTGGGGAGCATCCTGAGTCTTTACGAGAAAGCCCAAACTCGCCAGCATCATCTTTTTAACTGTTCCCGGTTCATTCTGCTCTAAACTGAAAACACTGAAGTTGGATTCCAGCCACGCAAATGCGTTTGAGGGCGATCTTGAGAGATTCCAGGAAATCCCAAAGCCCTTTAGTCAATCCAGCTTGTCCAGGTCCATTTCTCGGCGTCCCCAACACAGAAGCGCACCGCCCCGCAAGAGACTGGGTTAGGAAACACCCCGCGGACACGAGGGCTGGGGATCCCCAGACTCGGAACCAGGCAGATTCCGAAAAGAGCTCCCTGGACGAGGAGTCTGAGGCAGGCAGAGCAGGGGGACCCCTCTGTCCTCGCCCTGGAATAAAGTGATCCCTGGCGAGCCTCCAGCCCTGCCCGCCGTTCCCCCCAGGCTGCCCCGCCAGGGTGCGCAGAGCCCTCCGGGGCTCACGGCTCTCGGAACGCTGCCCAGATCCCCAAGGGCAGGGGGAGCGGCTGTTGCCCGCGTGGGTCTGTCCCCACGCGCCCATCCCATCCGCCGAGCCCGGGGTCCTACCTGTACCACTCCAGCCCCTTCTCGTAGTTTCTGTCGAAGAAGTGCGGCTCTACGCCCACCGCCCGCACGTCCGGGTGCACTCGGATTGCCTCCAGCAGCGCGCGGGTCCCTCCTTTCTTGACCCCGATGATCAGCGCCTGGGGCAGCTTCTTCTCGCCGTAGTCGGGGGTGCTGACGGCGTTGCCGCTCCCGTTGGCCGCCCTCCGGCCTGCGAGCTCCTCGTCCGTGGTGCTGGACTCGGGCGCTTCCCTCTCCAGCAGCGCGCTCTGCGCCGTGACCATCTCGCCGGGGGTCAGCGGGGTCCGGAGCCAGGCGTCCCGGGCGCCCCCGCTGCCGCTCGCCAGCCCCCAGCCGTCGGCCCCGGGGGCGGCGGGCTGCCTGGGGGGCTCGGGCGGCTCCCCGCGGCTCGCGTTGTCCGGCGGCGGCGGCGGCGGCGGCGCGGGCGGCTGCGAGGGGGCGCCGAGGCGCACGGGGGGAGGCGGCAACCCCGCGCGCCGCACGCACTCGCTGGAGGTGTTCCCCGCCCCGCCCCGCGTGCTTCCCCTCCCCTGGGAGCCCGGGACGCCGGGTTCTCCATTCCTCCCCCGGTACTTTTGAGGGTTGTACAGCCGGACGCCCGCCGCCGGTGCTGCTCCCCGGCGAGCTGGGGGACCCGTTCCCCTGGGACTCGGAGAAAACTCGGCCCATCCCCCGACCTGCCCTTCTCTCACCCTGGATAGCCTCCTGCCTTTGGTCCAGGAGTGGTTTCTTCATAACAGCTCTCTCATTCCAACTTCCATCTTTCCATCCTCCCCATCTTATCTTGAAGCTCCTGACGGGTGGAGCGTTGACATAAACCCCCAGGTTTCTCTACCCCAAGAGCTTTCGCGTCCGTCCCCGCCACCGGGTGACTGCGCGTTCTGCTCCAAAAGATGAGGCTGTTCCCTCATCCACACCCTTAACCACAGGTACACCTGCGCCCCTTGGAGGCGTTGCCACTAAAGGAGTTAGATTTCCCTGGACTGAAATAGACTGTGACCATCATCGCTCTAAACACCTTATAAGCAGAGGCAAGTTGGATTGCAGGGTGTCTGTGCATCGCTTCACTGAATTTTTTTTTTTTAAGTATATTCTTTTCAGCGAAATTTCCACCCCTCACGTCCCTCTCCTGGGGAGGTAATGGTAAACATCAAAAGGCTTTGGAAGATTCAAAACTAGACTTGCTTCTCGGAAGTGGGGGAAATCGGAGTCTGCAAAGGGAAGATGAGGCAAAGTCATTAACGGAGCAGCTCTAGCGAACTCTGCGTCCTCGGGACAGGGTTTGGCTCTGCACACACCCGCGAACAGTATCTCCCAGGGGCCAGCTCTCGGGATCCCATTCACCCTGCCAGCCACAGCTGGGTGCCTGGCAGGTCTGTCTGTTTTCACCTGGAGGCTGATCTGGTTGACATCTCCGGTTTTTGTTTGATCGCATAATAGGAACAACAGTTGAAAGAAAATGTATATAGTGTCTAAATATTAACCAGATACCTAGTGCCAGAGAGGGAAAGAAAATGTTAATCAAATAAGATGAAGAACGCGGACTTTTCCCTGAGTGAACAAAAGCTCACTGCTGCTCTCAGCTGGACACGAGTTTCCTTCACTACAGCTTTAGTTCAGATAAAGATTATTCCTTTATAATATATATATTTTTATGGTACACGGGAGACCTCTGAAATGCAGAGTCTGGTGTCCTGTAAATCATTCCATGTAACTACTGATGCTTTTTTCAAACACCACAGGACTGTATTACTGTAATGTTAATGGGAAGAAGCCAACTAGAGTTAGGAGAAACCACAGGCTTGATCCATCCCTCTTCCCACTGGGAGGGCCCCCTGGCAGCAAATATTGCTGCTGCTGTGCCCCCATCTCCCTTCCAAGGCCCAGATACCAGCCTTGAAACGGATGCTCAGCATGTGGTCCAGGGCCGCCCTGTAATACACGTTCCCAGACTTTTATATCTGCCGTCAGCAATCCAAATGAACCTGCTAGGCATCTAGTTTCAGTAAACATGTGCTTTCTCGTTCGGAAAGGTTTTGATAAAAGGATGTTAAAATTTAGCTCAGAGGTATCTCACTGGTGACCAACAAAGCCGAATGTGGCTCGCACAGTGATGTGAAGAAATTTCACCTAGCTGCAATATTTAAGCATAAAGGGCCTTCCACCCCCCAAAATCTGGACATGTGGTTTCTGTTGAAATAGATCCAGCAGTTTTGGGCCCCTCAGCCAGAGCTGAGAATTCCTCTATAGGTGGGGCATGTATGCCTTCTTCTTCATGAGGCACCCGGATTGCCACCCTACATTTATGTTACTTGCCTGGATGATGCTAATGAGGAAATTTCCTGGGATCCCTTTTCCCGCTTGTCCCCAAATAGTCACATTTTAATGGAAGACTCTTGAAGGAAGAGAGCGCCACTAGTAAGACGACAGGTCCCCCAGTGGATGGGAGGAGCTGATTTGGGGGACAGAGGAGGAGGTTTGAAGGTTTCCCACTGAGGCAGCTGTCTATTTTTTTTTTTCTAGTCTTGATCCAGCTTTTCTGGGAATGAGTTCTTGAAAAACCTGCGATAAAAAGCAGAAGCTATCTACATAAGGAGAACTCAGCCTTCTTTCAGCAATTCCCAGTGGGATCTGGAGACCAGATATAATTTTTTTTTTCTTTTTGCTGTTTCCACTGCCAACACCCATGCTCATTCAAGCCTATCCAAGTGTTTGCGATATTCCTCCAAATGCTCTCCAGGCCTCCTGTGAGCCTCAGGAGGCTGTTTCTATCCATCTTAGGCAACAGTTTTTCTGAGACAGAGCTCTGCAGATGCTCTGTGACTCAGAACCCCTCCTCTCACTCCCAGACTAATAAGTTCCAACCTCTTAACCTTTGCACTCAGAGTGCCCTTCCACCTTTCACATATCTCACATCCATTGCCAAACCAAACAGCACCTACCATTCAGACATGCACACTGAATCCTTGTTTCATCTCTATGTGACCAGACAATAGAGTTAAAGCTATCATTTGCTAGCTAAGTGACTCTCAGACAGGTCATTTCACCTCCATGAGCCCCATTTTCTGCATATATAAATTATGGACAATTAGACTCACTCCAAATGGTTTTTATAGAGAATCAAATTGACTTACGGAGCATATGCAAAAATACCTGGCTCCCAGCCTGCATGTGGTAACTACCAATGATCATTTGGATCTAAATATTGGCTCATCCATGTCAGGCTTCTTTTCCTATTAAAACCTTATTCTTGAAAAATGTGTGTACCTTTTCTCTTTTTATTTTTATTTTAAATTAGGAGCATAGTTGATTAACAATGTTGTGTTAGTTTCAGATGTACAGCAAAGTGATTCAGTTATACATATACATGTATCTATAGGCTTCCCTGGTAGCTCAGACAGTAAAGAGTTGCCCGCAATGCAGGAGACCCAGGTTCAATCCCTGGGTTGGGACAATCCCCTGGAGAGGAAAATGGCAACCCTCTCCAGTATTCTTGCCTGGGAAATCCTATGGACGGAGGAGCCAACAAGACTCCATGGGTCTCAAAGAGTCGGACACGGCAACTTCACTTTATTCTTTTTCAAAAATTTTCCCATTTATGTTACTACAAAGTATTAAGCAGAGTTCCCTGTGCTATATAGTAAGTCCTTGTTGGTTATCTGTTTTAAATATAGCAGTGTGTACATGTCAACCCTAAACTCCCAATCTATCCCCCCTCACCCTTCCCCTCAGTAACCATAAATATGTTTTCTAAGTCTGTGAGTCTGTTTCTGTTTTGTAAATAAGTTCATTTATATCATTTTTTAGATTCTGCATATAAGCAATATCATATGATGTTTGTCTTTCTCTGTCTGACTTAACTTCCTTTAGAATGACAATCTCTAAGCCCATCCATGTTGCTGTAAATGGCATTATTTCATTATTTTTAATGGCTGAGTGATATTGTATAAATGTACCACATTTTCTTTATCCATTCATCTCTTGGACATTTAGGTGTCTTCCTTGTCTTGGGCTTCCCTGGTGGCTCAGCTGGTAAAGAATCTGCCTGCAATGTGGGAGGCCTGACTTTGATCCCTGGGTTGGGAAGATCCCCTGGAGAAGGGAAAGGCTATCCACTCCAGTATTCTTGCTGGAGAATTCTATGGACTGTATAGTCCACGGGGTCGCAAAGAGTCAAACATGACTGAGCGACTTTCACTTGTCTTGGCTATTGTAAACATTATTGCAGAGAACACTGGTGTGCATGTATCCTTTCAAATCACATTTTTTCTGTGTGTACACCCTTCCTTCAAATCCAGCCAAATGTATCAGCTGAAGTTCACTTTCTTAAGCTGATCAGCTGCATTGATAATGCCAAGTCCAGTGCTTTTGATAGTTTTGGGGCTTTTATAAGCAATAGAAACTAACTCTGGCCAACTTTGGTTTGGTTTGTTTTTTTAAAAATAAAAAGAAATTGACAGAAGGATATATAACTCACTGAGGGAGTTTTTTAACATCAACAACAAACAAAATGCAACAGTCAGCTCTGAAAAGACAATAAATGGAGTGGATAAGAGTATTGTGCCATCACTTCCATTTATCAACTATTGGTTCTCTGTGGGCCCTGGAGGGGTGTGTTTTCTCAGCCTCTTGAAGTCAGGTGTGACTCTGTGCCACGTTGGCTAATGAAACAAGAGGAAGTGACACAGCCTCTTCAGGGAAAAGCTTTGGCAGCCAGTGGGAGATTTCTGGGTGGGAGTGATTTTCCTGCCTGGCAGTTGTGCAAGAGGGGGCTTGAGGCCCTCTTCGCCACCATCTACTCAGTCTTCTACATGGAGCAAAGACGGTAAAGATCCAGCCCCTGATCTCTTGTTCCTCAATCACTAAGTCATGTCCTGCTCTTTGCAATCCCATGGACTGCAGCACTCCAAACTCCTTTTGTCCTTCAGTATCTCCCAGAATTTGCTCACATTCCTAACTATTGAGTCAGCGAGTATCTAACCATCTCATCCTCTGCCACTCTGTCATCCTTTTGCCTTCAATCTTTCCCAGCATTAGGGTTTTTTCCAATGAGTCAGCTCTTCGCATCACATGGTCAGAGTATTGGAGGTTCATCATCAGTCCTTCCAATGAATATTCAGGGTTGATTTCTTTAGGATTGACTGGCTTGATCTCCTTGCAGTCCAAGGGACTCTCAAGAGTCTTCTCTAGCACCACAATTCAAATGCGTCAATTCTTCAGCTCTCAGCCTTCTTTATTTTCCAACTCTCACATCCATATGTGACTACTGGAAAAACCATAGCATGATCACTTGTAGCATGAATGAAATATAAACCTTGCCTGTTTTCAGCTCCTGGGTCATGGGGGTTGGTTGTGAATACAATACAGCCTGGACTATCTGACTGATGAAAACATACATATGAATATTCTCTGCTGTTGACCAAAATGACTTCCACAAGCCAATATTAAAATTCCCTTTCACAGAGGTGGATGAGTGACAGATTAGGAGTCTACACTGTCCAGCGGTGTAAACAGAAGCTGTAACTCATACACAGAAAATATATTTCCCCATTTTGCCTTTTACCTGTCAACAAAAAGGATACCTGTAGAAATCCAGAGGTAAAGCTCCAGTCAAAAGCAACATAGTGCCAAAAAGGAGCGTTATATTCTTGTAAAAAAAGCAAAAGATTAAAAAATCATAATAATGGTTACAAACATATAGGACCTTGCATTGAAAAGGATATCCCATGGAAAATCAGGAAATACTTAGAGCTGAAAGTGTTACATGACAAAATCTGGTGGATGGAATTCAGCAATACTTATAAGAAAGATTATATCTTCAATATACTTATCCAAAAAGAAGAAAGATTAAAAGGAAATGAGCTACGTGTTCAACTCAAGAAGCCAGAAGAAGAGCAAGAGAGTCAAGTAAGGAAGAACTGAAATAATAAATTTATTGCTGTGGTTTGAATTGTGTTACCCCCAGATTTACATGTTGTAGTCTTAACCTGCAATATGGCTATATCCAGAGACAAGGTCTTTAGAAAGTAAGGTTAAAACACGGTCATACTGGTAGAACCCTAATTGGATAGGATTGTGTGGCTTCCCAGGTGGCACTAGTGATAAAGAACCCATTTGCCAGTGCAGGAGAGTTAAGAGATGCAGGTTCGATCCCAGGGTTGGGAAGATCCCCTGGAGGAGGGCCTGACAACCTGCTCCAGTATCCTTGCCTGGAGAATCCCATGGACAGAGGAGCCCAGCGGATTACAGTCCCTGGGGTTGCAAAGAGTCGGACACGACTAAGCGACGTGCACGCGTGCATGTGGCCTCACAAGAAAGCCATACCACTCAGTTTCTTCACACACATGTAAACTCCCCACCATCTGAGGACACAAGAAAAAGGAGACCTTCTGCAAGCCAGGAAGAGAGTCCTCACTAGAACGTGACCGTGCCAGCACCCAGATCTCAGACTTCTAGCCCCCAGAACTCTAAGAACATACATTTCTGTTAAGTTATCTGCTCTGTGGTACTTATTGTGTTAACCCAAGCTAAGACTTTATGGTTTGTAAATAGGTTCCTGTACCAATTCCAATGTGTGTAAGTTTTTCTGAGGGGGAGGGGTGTGGGGGGCAGTTCCCCCATCAACAGGAAATTCTTGTGACACCAGCTGGGTGCCCTGTAACTCCTGATTCTGACACCGTCTTCCTGGAGATGCCATCAGATTCCACAGGTGAAGGGCTTAGCCCCATGAGACCTACCCAACTGCAGATGCCAATCACAATTTCAGGTTGTTGCCAGCGCTTCTGACCCACTGGCTGTAAGTCAATGTTTCCCAAAGACCCCTCCTCAGGTTCGATTAATTTGCTAGAAGCATTAGTCGCACAGTCTTGTCTGACTCTCTTTGGGACCCCATGGACTGTAGGCCACCAGTCTCCTCTGTCCATGGGATTCTCCAGGCAAGAATACTGGAGTGGGGTTGCCATTCCCTTTTCCAGGGGCTCTTCCCAACCGAGGGATCGAACCCAGATCTCCTGCATTGCCGGCAGATTCCTTACCATCTGAGCCACCAGGGAAGCCTAATCTGCTAGAAAGGCTCACAGAACTCAGACAAACATTTTACTGACTAGTTACCAGTTTATTAGGATACAGTCCTACAATCAGGAACAGCCAAGTGAAGAGATGCTCAGGGCAAGGCCAGGGGCAAGAGCACCGAGCTTCCCTGCTCTCTGAGTGTTCCATTCTTCCCAGGTTCACCAACCTGGAGGCTCTCCAGACCTGCCTTTTTGCGTTTTTATGGAGGCTTATGGACCGAGGAGCCTGGAAGGCCACAGTCCACGGGGGTCACAAAGAGTTGGACACAACTTAGCAGCTAAGTAGCCTCAGTGCTTTACAGTCTGGACTGATTTAAGTCATTGGCCATTGGCGATTGATTCAGCCTCCAGTTCCTCTCCCCCACAGGAAGCTGGAAGGATCGGGAGGGTGGGGCAGGGACTGAAAGTTCCAATGTGTTCCTCTGTGTTCCTGGTTTGTTTCCCTGGCAACCAGGCTCCATCCTTAGGCTACCTCTGGCCTTTCCAAAAGTCACCTCACTAACACAACAAATGACAGCTTTATTGCTTGATATTGTCTTGAAGATTCCCGGGATTTTAGGAACTCTGTGTCTGGAACCAAGGTGGGAATTAAATACATTTTTTTTCATCCTTAGGCTACCTCTGGCCTTTCCAAAAGTCACCTCACTAACACAACAAATGACAGCTTTATTGCTTGATATTGTCATGAAGATTCCCGGGATTTTAGGAACTCTGTATCTGGAACCAAGGTGGGAATTAAATACATTTTTTTTTAAGATTTTTTTGATGTGGACCTTTTTTAAAAATCTTTATTTGAATTTGTTACAGTTTTACTTCCGTTTTATGTTTTGGTTTTTTGACCAAAAGGTATGTAGGTTCTTATCTCCCCAACCAAAGTTTGAACCAGAACCACCTGCATTGGAACATGAAGTATCAACCACTGAACCACCAGGGGCGTCCCTTATATTTCTTTTATGACTCACGGTATCTTAGTCTATCCCCTGGTTTTCTAACAAGGATCCCTTCTAGCTAAACAGTCATAAAGGTAAAAAAAGATGGACACATTACTAGAATCCCACTCTGTCATTCAGTTCAGTTCAGTTCAGCCGCTCAGTTGTGTCCGACTCTTTGCGACCCCATGAATTGCAGCACGCAAGGCCTCCCTGTTCATCACCATCTCCCGGAGTTCACTCAGACTCACATCCATCGAGTCCGTGATGCCATCCAGCCATCTCATCCTCGGTCGTCCCCTTCTCCTCCTGCCCCCAATCCCTCCCAGCATCAGAGTCTTTTCCAATGAGTCAACTCTTCTCATGAGGTGGCCAAAGTACTGGAGTTTCAGCTTTAGCATCATTCCTTCCAAAGAAATCCCAGGGCTGATCTCCTTCAGAATGGACTGGTTGGATCTCCTTGCAGTCCAAGGGACTCTCAAGAGTCTTCTCCAAC
>SJYT01032250.1:41232-109116 GCA_006410635.1 Cephalophus harveyi | reverse complement strand
CTTTAACCTCTGCACCACCAGGGAAGCCCTTAAATACAAGAATGCAGTCTCTTCCTATGGAGACACAGAACTTCAGATCCAAGTACTAACATCAAAGATTTCAAGGGAGGAAAGGAAGCCAGGTTGAAAGAAGAAGGGGGAGGAGGCGGAGGGGTGGGGGCGAAAGGGGGGGAAAAAGTGGGGGGCGCCTTACAGACATCTCCTGCCACCTACAGATACCCAGGCGTTATGGGACTTTTCCCTGGGCCTCCAGAGAAGGGAGGACTGGAACTCGGCCCTACCAGAAATGAGACCAGAGCAGAACCAGAATTCGAGTTCTTTGCCAAGGGGAGGTGATCAGTCTCCAATCCTCAGCTCAGGCTGAGGGCCCTTCGACCAGATTCCTGCATCCAGGCCGGGGGACTAGAAAAACAGGGAAGGATAGGAAGGGTTAAGGAGAGGAAAGAGAGAGGGAAGGGAAGAGCTATCCTTACTTTTAATTCCAATTTTGATGGGTGGGGTGAAGGCACAGCCTGCCTTATCAGGCCCTTAGAAAATCTGTCTGACATAAGGTTAAAAATATAGTTACAGTTTTTTGCTTATGAATCACCCCTGTCATTGCAACCCTGGTCCTCTGACCACTGCACCAAGTAAGCAGCGGGGAAAGTTCAGAAGACATAGGGAAGAAAAAGAGAAGCATAGCCATAATGACCAGCATTCTCCCTGGAGTCATACTGAGGTAGGAGATAGACGAGCCCCTGGGCTAGACAGCTGATGTGTGCCAAGTGGAGTAAAATTGAAATTTTGTTCTCACCCAGACACACCTAGGACACTCCTAGGATTAGCTTTAATGGTATAAGTTGAGCTTTGCTAAAGTAAAGAGATAAGATGACCACTCTTGAACTCAAGGAAGACTTCCCTGTCAGTCTATGCACAGGAAGGCTCCTCAGGGATCTAAAGGGCAGGGGTACCTCCCCATAATAAGTGTGGACATACACCCATAGGCCTCTGCAGCAGGATCCATCTTAACAAAAAGTTGTGCACATATCATGGGAAGGGTCGAAGGACAAGTCAGGTGTGAAGAAACAAACAAGATAATTGGCCAAAGGTAAACGAAGACCCGGAAGGACTATCCTGTATCAGTGATTTGTGAGTGAGTGAAACTTGTGCAGTCGTGTCCCATGGACAGTAGCCTACCAAGCTCCTCCTGTCCATGGAGTTCTTCAGGCAAGAATACCGGAGTGGGTTGCCATTTCCTTCTCCAGGGGATCGAACCCGGGTCTCCTTCATTGTAGGCAGATTCTTTACCATCTGAGCCACCGGGGAAGCTCCCATAATAAGTGTGGACATACATCCACAGGCCTCTGCAGCGGGATCCATCTTAGTAAAAAGTTGTGCACATATCATGGGAAGGGTCGAAGGACAAGTCAGGTGTGGAGAAACAAACAAGGTAATTGGCCAAAGGTAAACAAAGACCCGGAAGGACTATCTGTATCAGTGATTTGTGAGTGAGTGAAACTTGAGCAGTCATGTCCCATGGACAGTAGCCTACCAAGCTCCTCCTGTCCATGGAATCCTTCAGGCAAGAATACCGGAGTGGGTTGTCATTTCCTTCTCCAGGGGATCGAACCCGGGTCTCCTTCATTGTAGGCAGATTCTTTACCATCTGAGCCACCGGGGAAGCCCATATAAGTGATTTAAATCATACCTCATCACTTTACTGCACTTCGCTATTCCAGAAGCCTGCACTCCTCTCCAGCTGGATATTTCTGCCTAGCTTCAGACTTACTGCACTCCTCCTCGTTAGAGAGGATGCCCATACCCTTTCTCTTTGGGTGTGTATTTCTGCCTAGCAATACATTGTTTCTCTGTGTTCTCTCGTGTACTTTGTGCTGTGTCTCTCCAAGATCAATACCAGCATCCTTCCCTACCCCCTCTTCCCCAGATCCAGCAGAATAACCAAGAACTCCATCCAGTGGGGACATGCTTTTAGCCCCATGCATGTTCATGTTGAGTCTGAGCACACTCTTGTGAAGGTGTTTGTTTTTATAAACTTTCTATTGGGCTTCCCTGGTGGCTCAGTGGTAAAGAATCTGCCTGCAATGCAGGAGACCCAGATTCAAGCCCTGGGTTGGTAAGATCCCCCGGAGAAGGGAATGGCAACCCACTCCAGTATTCTTCCCTGAAGAAGTCCAAGGACAGAGGAGCCTGGCGGGGGTTGCAAGGAGTCAGACACAACTGAGCAACTAACACTTTCACCTCCATTGCCTAGTTGCTATTTCTTACTGATTAAAATGATAAATCATTTTAATAAATAATTTTAATCACTTAATGATAAAAGCCTCTAATGTAGTATAGATATCAGATTTTTCATCTTTGATATATTTTCAATGACTAAATTATCAGTTTGCCTTTATCAGTAAATTGCTTTTTAGTGTTTTTAATTATTTAAGTTTTTCATTTTTAAATGCACAGTCTCTCTGTAATTTCCTCTGTAGTTTCTACCTTTGGTGGAAAACCATGTCCCCAACATATGTAAATGTACATTTTCTTCTAGTACATTTTTTGGTTTATTTTCTACATTTAAATGTTTAAACCATCTGAATTTATTGAAGTCTTACATGAGGATCTAACTTTATTTTTTTCTTCACTTTCCTAGCACTAGCTATTTCCCAACAATTTGAAATGCCAATGTCACATAATAAACCCAGAATGTTGGAGTTTTCTCATCCAGAAATGTAGAAAGCAAATCTCCATTCAATCTTCTTTTATATCTCTTATTGGACATCTGTAACTTTATTGACATAAACCCTACACAAATCTTTGGGTGAGTGTTTTGACAGCTAATTCTGCTTTGTTCAATTTTATAGTTTCTTGCTCTCTTTTTGTTTCATTCATTTACTCATTCTTTCAGTTGTCATTCTGAAGAGACTAATGGTCTGGGTCCTGGATTAGACATGGAGGATAAAATAGTGAAGCAGGAAGCAGTGTTCCTGTTCTCATGAAGGCAGAAACAGCTACACAAGCAAGTTTCATAAAGTCAGGTATTTAAAAGAGAAAAAACACAAGATATTATGGAACACATTGTTGGAGATTCCTAATTAGTATATGGGCTTCCTTGGTAGCTCAGCAGTAAAGCATCGATCTGGAACGCAGGAGATGCAGGTTCAACCCCTGGGTCAGGAAGATCCCCTGGAAAAGGAAATGGCAACTCATTCCAATATTCTTGCCTAGGAAATCCCATGGAGACAGAGAAGCCTGGTGGGCTACAGTCCATGGGGTCACAAAAGAGTTGGACACATTTTAATAAATAATTTTATTATTAAGAAGTTTTAAGGCTTTTTAAGTATTTTAAGTATTATTTTTAAGTATTAAGTATTTTTAAGTATTATTAAGGCTTTTATCATTAAGTGATTAAAATTATTTATTAAAATGTTGTTTAGCGACTAAACAGCAACAACTAGTATATAGGCAACAGGAAGCCTTCAAAGAAGAAATGACATTCAAGTCCAAGTATAAAGGAAAAATTGAATTAAGCCAGGTAAAACAAGTTCATTTTTAGCATATGCAACACCTCACCCACTTCATTCATTATACATACACTTTGCAAACTAAATTGAAGGTAACTTCCCTAAGAGAAAGGAAGTTTTTCCCCTTATCTGCCAAAAACCTCCAGCAAACATTATAATGAGACATGACAAAATATCAGAGCTGAACCTTTAACGACAGGCGTAAGACAAGTATGCCTGACATCACAGATGCTATTCAACCTTAAATTGGGGTTCCAAGTGAATGCAATAAGACAAGAAAGAATAATAAAAAACACAAGAGGTGGGAAACCAAAAACAAATGATCATTATTTGCATACTATGTGTTCGTTAGCAAAAAAAAAAAAAAAACTATATGGAAATCTACAAAGAGAAGAGTTTGGCAAGATCGCTGAATAAAATTCAAAGTACAAAGGGTAATAGCATTCTGATATATAATCTGGATACAATTAGAAAATAAAATTTTAAAAGAAGATAGCTTCCCTGGTAGCACATCTGCTAAAGAATCTGTCTGGAATGCAGGAGACCCCAGTTCAATTCCTGGGTCAGGAAGATCCTCGAGAAAGGGATAGGCTACCCACTCTAGCATTCTTGGGCTTCCCATCTTGGTTCAGATGGTAAAGAATCTGCCCACAATGCTGGAGATTTGGGTTCAATCCCCGGGTTGGAAAAATCCCCTGAAGAAGGGAAAGTCTACGCGCTCCAGTAGTCTTGCCTGAAGAATCCCATGGACAGAGGAGCCTGGCAGGTTACAATCCATGGGCTTGCAAAGAGTTGGACATGACTGAGTGACTTTCACTCACTCACTATTCAGAACCACAATAAAAATCCATTTAGTACTTAGAAATAAACTTGATAAAAGGCAAGCAAGTCCTTTATAGAGAAAATAATCTGTCTGGAATGCAGGAGACCCCAGTTCAATTCCTGGGTCAGGAAGATCCTCGAGAAAGGGATAGGCTACCCACTCTAGCATTCTTGGGCTTCCCTGGTAGTTCAGATGGTAAAGAATCTGCCTACAATGCTGGAGATTTGGGTTCAATCCCCGGGTTGGAAAAATCCCCAAAGAAGGGAAAGTCTACGTGCTCCAGTAGTCTTGCCTGAAGAATTCCATGGACAGAGGAGCCTGGCAGGTTACAATCCATGGGCTTGCAAAGAGTTGGACATGACTGAGCGACTTTCACTCACTCATTATTCAGAACCACAATAAAAATCCATTTAGTACTTAGAAATAAACTTGATAAAAGGCAAGCAAGTCCTTTATAGAGAAAATTATACGGCTGTTTAGAAGGTCATTGTATTAGTCTCCCGCATGCATGCTCAGTCCCTCAGTCATGTCCGACTCTTTGCGACCCCATGGGCTGTAGCCCACCAGGCTCCTGTGACAATGAGATTTTCCAGGCAATAGTACTGGAGTGCGTTGCCATTCCCTTCTCCACACCTGACTTGTCCTTCGACCCTTTCCATGATATGTGCACAACTTTTTACTAAGATGGATCCCGCTGCAGAGGCCTGTGGATGTATGTCCACACTTATTATGGGGAGGTACCCCTGCCCTTTTGATCCCTGAATCAGGGATCTCCTGCATCTCCTGCATTGGCAGGTGGATTCTTTACCACTGAGCCACCTGGGGTGGAAGCCCTGTTAGTTTCCCAGGGCCGCCATAACAAAGTACTACAAGCTATGTGTCTTAAGATGCAGTTTATTCGCTCACAGTTCTGGAGCCTCGAAGTCTGAAATCAACTTGTCAGTGGGGCCAGGCTCCCTCTGAGACTCTCACCAGAATCCTTCCTTGCTGCTTCTTTGCATCTGGTGGTGACCATCCATCCTTGGCCGTCCTTGGCTTGCAGCCACATCACTCTGATCTCTGCCTCTGTTGCCACATGGCCTTCTTCCTGTGTGTGGTTGCCATTCCCTTCTCCAGGGGGTCTTCCTGAATCAAGGATCTCCTGCATCTCCTGCAATGGCAGGTGGATTCTTTACCACTGAGCCACCTGGGAAGGAAGCCCTGTTAGTTTCCCAGGGCCGCCATAACAAAGTACTACAAGCTATGTGTCTTAAGATGCAGTTTATTCTCTCACAGTTCTGGAACCTCGAAGTCTGAAATCAACTTGTCAGCGGGACCAGGCTCCCTCTGAGACTCTCACCAGAATCCTTCCTTGCTGCTTCTTTGCATCTGGTGGTGACCGTCCATCCTTGGCCGTCCTTGGCTTGCAGCCACATCACTCTGATCTCTGCCTCTGTTGCCACATGGCCTTCTTCCTGTGTGTCTCTGTCTTCATATGGCACTTTCCTCTTCTTATAGGGACACCAGTCATGTTGGCTTAGGGCCCACCCTGATAACTTCCATTTTAACTTACTTAAATCTACAAAAGTCTTATTTACAAATAAGTTCCCATTCTCAGGTACCAAANCTTCTTCCTGTGTGTCTCTGTCTTCATATGGCACTTTCCTCTTCTTATAGGGACACCAGTCATGTTGGCTTAGGGCCCACCCTGATAACTTCCATTTTAACTTACTTAAATCTACAAAAGTCTTATTTACAAATAAGTTCCCATTCTCAGGTACCAAAGGGTAGAACTTCAAAATATCTTTTGGGGAGATACAGTTTAACTCACAACAGGCATAAACATGTGTGCATAAACAAACCTACACATTTCATTTGTTCATTTATCATATTTATGAATGAAAAATGCAGTACTGTAAAGATAAAATTTCTTACCATTAGTCAATAAATTCCAAGTATTCTCAAACACAATCCCAATAAGACCACGTGTAGATATGGATTTTGTATATCTTAATAAGTTATTTCTAAATTTCACACGGAGTTATGGAAGCAAAATGACATAAACTTTGCTCTTTGAGAAAAGAAAAGAAAATGTGTAATCTGAAAAACTAGTCTCCCTTTAATTAGACAATCCTTGTAAACTTCCTTGCTTAATACACCACCAATCTGGAGTGGCTGCCTCTTTCTCTGGTCTCTCCTTGCCCTCTGTGTAATGGGATTAGTTACAAATTTCACCCCAGGGGATCTTCTGAGGCTGTGAGCCAACAACAAGGAAATTTCTCAATCTTCTCTTGTCTTTCACGACCTTAACACTTTTGAAGAACACCAGATGGGTATTGTGCTTCCCAGGTGGCACTAGTGGTAAAGAACCCGCCTGCCAATGCAGGAGACATAAGAGATGAGGGTTCGATNGCTGTGAGCCAACAACAAGGAAATTTCTCAATCTTCTCTTGTCTTTCACGACCTTAACACTTTTGAAGAACACCAGATGGGTATTGTGCTTCCCAGGTGGCACTAGTGGTAAAGAACCCGCCTGCCAATGCAGGAGACATAAGAGATGAGGGTTCGATCCCTGGGTCAGAAAGATCCCCTGGAGGAGGGCAAGGCAACCCACTCCAGTACTCTTCCTGGAGAATGCCTTGGGCAGAGGAGCCTGGTGGGCTATAGTCCATAGAGTCACAAAGAGTCGGACAGACTGAAGTGACTCAGCACAGATGGGTGTTATGTAGAATGCCCCTTGACTTGGGATGCTTTTTGTCTCATGATCAGTTTGGGATTATGGCTTTGGAAGAAGAAGACCACAAAAGTAAAGCACACTCCTTATCACACCCCATCAAGGGTTCAGGACAGCGCCATGACTTCCTGGTGGTAGTTACCTTGAAAACGAGATTCACATGGTGTCTGCCAGATTCTCTGCTGTAAAGTCATTTTCTTTCTCTTTCTAGACTCTGTTTTAGAAGCGAGTGACTAAGTCCAGGCCATGCTCAAAAGAAGAGCAATTAAGTTTCACTTCCTGGATGGAGGACTATCAAAGATTATGCAAACATATGTTAAAACCAGCACAATAATTAATAACTATTTGGAGGGAGATATTTGAGGTTATGCAAATATCCTTTTTCTCTTTAAAGTTCCATCCACTAGTTTTAGCATTCAGCAGTGGCTGTTACCTGCAGCGATTATTACTGTGGTGGTTATAATGTTGATTTTCTATTTCTCTCATTTTTTTTAATCTTTATTAATTGGAATTTTCCTCTACAGAAGACTTATCCTTTTTCTTCCCTTTGTTTGTTTATTCAGTTGTTTTCTTACATCAGTATGAACTCATGGTCATTTATTTTATTCTTTGATCTACACAATCAGTATAATCCCATATAACTGTAATTTATTTTGTTGTTGAAAATGTTCCAACTTTAGTCACTGGGAGTTCTTTCATATTGACTTTCCGTGTCCTTTGTACTTGCTCTCACATTTGTTTATTGTTGTTGTTTGACATTTCCTTACTTTTTTCTGACCACTTCCACGTGCTCCAGGCTCACCTATCTGTCTATATATGTACGTGTGTGTGTATGTATGCATGTGTGTATCTATCTCTATTTGTATAGAGATATGTATGAATATAATTTATATATATACATATATATATACACACACATGTGTGTGCATGCTCAGTCGCTTCAGTCATGTCTGACCCTTTGTGACTCTATGGACTGTAGCCTGCCAGGCTCCTCTGTCCATGGGATTCTCCAGGCAAGAATAGTGGAATAGGTTACCATTTCTTTCTCCAGGATATCTTCCTGATCCAGGGATCAAAACTGCATCTCCTGCATCTCCTACATTGTATATGGATTAGCTGCCTGGAATGCAGAAGACCCGGGTTCGATCCCTGGGTTGGGAAGATCCCCTGGAGAAGGAAATGGCAACCCACTCCAGTACTCTTGCCTGGAGAATCCCATGGACGGAGGAGCCTGGTAGGCTACAGTCCATGGGGTCGCAAAGAGTCGGACACGACTGAGCGACTTCACTTTCACTTGTATACACATATATGTGTGTGTATATATATATATATTACAAATAGAGATAAACATATATTTATATATGTTTTTTTACCAATTCAGTTCAGTCACTCGGTCGTGTCCGACTCTTGTGACCCCATGAACCTCAGCACACCAGGCCTCCCTGTCCATCACCAACTGTGGGAGTCTACCCAAACCCATGTCCATTGAGTCGGTGATGCCATCCAACCATCTCATCCTCTGCCGTCCCTTTCTCCTCCTGCCCTCAATCTTTCCCAGCATCAGAGTCTTTTCAAATGAGTCAGCTCTTCACATCAAGTGGCCAAAGTATTGGAGTTTCAGCTTCAACATCAGTCCCTCCAATGAACACCCAGGACTGATCTCCTTTAGAATGGACTGGTTGGATCTCCTTGCAGTCCAAGAGACTCTCAAGAGTCTTCTCCAATACCACAGTTCAAAAGCATCAATTCTTCGGTGCTCAGCTGTCTTTATAGTCCAACTCTCACATCCATACATGACCACTGGAAAAACCAGAGCCTTGACTAGACGGACCTTTGTTGGCAAAGTAATATCTCTGCTTTTGAATACACTATCTAGGTTGTTCATAACTTTCCTTCCAAGGAGTAAGCGTCTTTTAATTTCATGGCTGCAATCACCATCTGCAGTGAATTTGGAGCCCCCCAAAATAAAGTCTGACACTGTTTCCCCATCTATTTCCCATGAAGTGATGGGACCGGATGCCATGATCTTCGTTTTCTGAATGTTGTCTTTAAGCCAACTTTTTCACTCTCCTCTTTCACTTTCATCAAGAGGCTCTTTAGTTCTTCACTTTCTGCCATAAGGGTGGTGTCATCTGCGTATCTGAGGTTATTTTTACAAATAGAGATATATAAATACATGTCATAGATATATATTTTTTAAATATATATATATTAAATATATATCTATTTTACAAATCTATCTGTAACATGAAATGAAAGTTAAACTCACTCAGTCGTGTCTGATTCTTTGAAACCCCATGGACATGGAATTTCTCCAGGACAGAATACTAGAGTGAGTAGCCTGTCCCTCCTCCAGGGGTTCTTCCCAACCCAGGGATGGAACTCAGGTCGCCCACATTGCAGGTGGATTCTTTATCAGCTAAGCCACAAGGGAAGCCCAAGAATACTGGAATGGGTAGCCTATCCCTTCTCCAGGTGATCTTCCCAACCCAGGAATTAAACCGGGGTCTCCTGCATTGCAGGCAGATTCTTTACCAGCAAAGCCAGGAACAATACCCCCTTACTCAAGAAAGCATCAGCCTTTTTGCTTTATTAAGGCTTTCAACTGATTGGAGAAGGCCTGGATTAGGGAGGGCAATCTGCTTCATTCATTCTACTGATTCACATGTTAGTCTCATCCAGAAACACCCCTATGGGAGTACCCAGAATAATGATTGAGAAAATATCTGGGCACCCTGCTGCCAGTCAGGTTAGACCATAAAATTAACTATCACATCACTAATGTAAAATAAATTATCCAGCTTTTATTCTCAGCTCCTCTCAACCTGTCAACCAATTCCGCATATAAACTTTGAAATTTTGGACTTATCATTGCCAAATCAATATTTTAAAAATATATCTTCTTTGCTATTACATGTGTTTTCCATCTATGTCTATATAATCACATATTCTCAATGCATACTCTGTTGAACTTCAATTATTCATTCCAGTCCTTTTATATTCCCTATACTTGAGGTATTTCAGTTTGACTCTTGGTTTTCTGGAATACATTGTTCACAGGGTTTGAACTTCTAACTGGGGACCAGAACCTGGCAGAGTGCCCAGTTAAATATTGTCTGCTTTTATAAAAAAGACAATGATTGGTTGTTGCTCTCGACACAAAGGATTCTCCAGCCATGATTAGATCCAAACAAGTAAACAAACCCAACACATTTTTCATAAGAAAATAGACATGTACCAAAATGCAATTCATTCAGCCCACCAGTAAATAACACAATTAAAACACATCTTCATGTTCTATTGTTTTCTGGTTTTGTAATTACAAAATGAAGTATGAATACACGGTAGTGAATTTAGCAAAAAATAAATCCAAGAAGGCAGATGTAATTGGAAGCTTCTCTATTAACAAATATTGAACTTACAAATTCTCATAGATACCATGAAAGAGAGTCTACCGCTGGCTGATGATGTGATCCTGTTTACCCTGATCCTCATGGTACCTCTCAGCCTACACTGTACTTCCCATGCTTCGCCTTGGTGTGGAGATAGTTTACAAATATTATTGAAACTATCGTATCTGATAAATAGAAAAGCAGCAGCAGGGATATTGAAAAAGTTGCTAAGGGCACATGATTAAAAAAGAATGAAAGAGATTTCTGGAAATAAAAAGCAAGAGAAGGAAGAAGGTGGTCTGTGTGCATGGCATGAATTGAGAGTGTGAGTGATTTTGAAGTGAGAATGAATTGTGCAAGAAGAGAACTGTGACTATGAAACCTAGTGTATTCATCAAGAAGAGTGAAGTTAAGTCAGAAAGAGAAAAACAAATATTGTATATTAATGCTATGTATGGAACCGAGAGAAATGGTACTTATGAACCTTTTTACAGGACAGGAATAGAGACTCAGATATAGAGAAGGGATATGTGGACACAGTGAGGGAAGGAAAGGCTGAGTCAAATTGAGAAAGTTACATTAATGTACATACACTACCATGTGTAAAATAGCTAGCTAGTGGGAAGCTGCTATATAGCACAGGGAGGCCAGCCTGGTGCTCTGTGATGACCTATAGGGGTGGGATTATAGTGGGGGCAGAATGGGCCAGAGGCTCAAGAGGGAGGGTATATATGTGTGTGTGTGTGTGTATGTGTGAGCGTGTGTGTGTGCACGCTCAGTCATGTCCAACTCTTTGCGACCCCATGGTCTGTAGCCCACCAAGCTCCTCTGTCTATGGGATTCTCCAGGCAAGACTACTAAAATGGGTTGCCATTTCCTCCTCTAGGGGATCTTCCTGACCCTGTGATCAAACTTGCATCTCTTGTATTTTCTGCATTGGCAGGGGGATTCTTTTACCAACGGTGCCACCTAGGAAGGCATATGTGTATATACGTGTGTGTGTGTGTGTGTATTTATGGCTGATTCACATTGTTGTATGGCAGAAACCAACATAACATCGTAAAGCAATTATCCTCCAATTTTTAAAAATTTAAGAGCGAGCAAAGCTATTTGACTGAGTGAAAGAAAGAAGTCAGCTATCCATCCACCTAGTGTTCATTGTTGATAAGACTTGATATGGAGAATTGAAGGGCAAAGTAAGTCTTAACAGGCCTTTCCTGACTCTTTTGTGTCACAGATTTTTCCCACCAGGGCTGAAAGCATATCTGAATAAAGACACCATCAATGTGAGTGGCAAACTGGCACACATGGACTTCAAATTGCTAAAGAATAATGTATGACACCTGCAAAGATTATGCAGGAAGAGACAAATACCTGCCTTAACAGATTTCCAAGGAAGACAAAATTTATCTATTTGGGGAAAATAAATCTGTTGGAAAATATACATGTAAGAGGGAGAAGAATATGCCTGCTTTTCAAGCTTCAAAGAAATTGATTCACGTTCCTGTTAGGCAGAAACGCAGTGGGGATCACAAGTTTAAATCTGTCTTAGTTACTTTGGAGTTGAAAACATATGAGCTTACAATATTCTTTCAGAACCTAATTTATCCCGGAGTATAGTGTTGCTTTAAGTAACAATTGTTAACAGTTTGTTTGCAGTCTCTCTTTTTTTTTTTTTGTACACAAATAAAAATAGGATTCTACAAAAAAATAATATTACTTATCAAATTCATTTTGTCACAAAGATTTAGGAGACCTTTTAAAAGTGATTTGTTTGTTCATTTTTGGCTGTGCTGGGTCTTTGTCACTGCACAGGCTTTTCTCTGGCTGGGCTGAGCTGGGGCTACTCTCTAGCTGTGGTCTCTTGTGGAGCAGGGGCTCTAAAGTGCAGGGGCTTCCTTAGTTGCAGCTTTGGGGCTCAGTAGCGGTAGCTCCTGGGCTGTGAGCATAGGCTCAGTTGTTGTGGCACTCAGGCTTAGTTGCCCTGAGACCTGTGGGTTATAAAACATTTAAATCCTTTCTTATTTTGGTACTCAGCTTTCCCCGATCTGTCCAGTGGGATCCCCTTTAAGTAGAATCATGTGTCCTTTTGATAAATCCTTGTAACTTTTTTTTTGTTTGTTTTTTCAGTACTTGCTTACCTCTTGGCACAATAAGATTTTCCAAGTTCTTGGATGTTCTAGTCCTATAATTAGCACTTCCTTCAAGGATTCCTGGCCTTCTTTGGTGGGGACTGGAAATGAAGATCTGGGCTCTGGGTTTATTTGTTATCACTGAGATGTCATTGCTTTTAGGTCTTTTCAGTTGCCAGAGCTATGAAATTTTTATATTTATTTGTACATTAGAAATCATGAGTTGATACTCATACTCCCTCAAATTACAATCTAATCCTACCAAGTTCTTCCTTGCTTCTCCATACACCCCAGTGAGAACCGTGGCTCCCAAAACATCAACACACTTACTTTTGTGCACAGTTTGGCATCACACAAAACAAAGTTTCAGAATTGCCACAACCATGTACTATGGAAAACATATCTAATAATGAAATGTTTGAGATTAATTTGTAGGTTTTTGTTTCTTACATCGATGGTCTACAGTAAAAGTGCCTGTAAGTAGCTTCAGTCATGTCCAACTCTTTGCAACACTACAGACTGTAGCTCGCCAGCCTTCTGTGTCCATGTTCTCAAGGCAAGAATACTGGAGTGGGTTGCCATGCCTTCCTCCAGGGATCTTCCCAACCCAGGCATTGAGCCTGAGTCTCTTATATCTCCTGCAACAGGTAACACTTGGGAAGCACATAGTAAAAGTACTATATGCAAAAGTTACATCCATTACTATCTTCTTCTGTAGTTGATTGTCTTAAATTTTTAAAAAAAAAAAAAAAAAAAGAGTTCATTTGTCTCTTTGCCTTTTCCATTATGATGATTAAATTTTATTTTTGAATATGTAGAACATCCACCTTCATAATTGCATTTGTCTACATTATAAGAATACATGACATTTACATACTGTTCTTTCACATGTGTCCCCCTGTTTTAGTCTTTTTGCAGTTAAATATATTCTAATTATATATTATTATATTTAAATGTAATATATTTACATTTAAATATATTTAATATATTTATTAAATGCAATTTAAAATATTAAATGTTCACCATTAACTCTTTTGCTTAAATTTCCCAGTTATCTTTTGCTTGACTGAAGTTCATGTTCAAATAGATTATTCAGAATGGGTACAAGGGTACAATATTTCCCGAATTCTTGCATATTCAAAATTTATCTACAGCAGAGGTTCTCAACCTGAAATTTTTATTGTTTTGGGCTGGGTAAGTTGACTTAAAGCTCAACATTCAGAAAACGAAGATCATGGCGTCTGGTCCCATCACTTCATGGGAAATAGATGGGGAAACAGTGGAAACAGTGTCAGACTTTATTTTGGGGGGGCTCCAAAATCACTGCAGATTGTGATTGCAGCCATGAAATTAAAAGTTGCTTACTCCTCGGAAGGAAAGTTATGACCAACCTAGATAGCATATTCAAAAGCAGAGACATTACTTTGCCAACAAAGGTCCGTCTAGTCAAGGCTATGGTTTTTCCAGTAGTCATGTATATATGTGAGAGTTGGACTATGAAGAAAGCTGAGCACTGAAGAATTGACGCTTTTGAACTGTGGTGTTGGAGAAGACTCTTGTGAGTCCCTTGGACTGCAAGGAGATCCAACCAGTCCATTCTGAAGGAGATCAGCCCTGGATGTTCTTTGGAAGGACTGATTCTAAAGCTGAAACTCCAATACTTTGGCCACCTCATGTGAAGAGTTGACTCCTTGGAAAAGACTCTGATGCTGGGAGGGATTGGGGGCAGGAGGAGAAGGGGACGACAGAGGATGCGATGGCTGGATGGCATCACTGACTCGATGGACGTGAATCTGAGTGAACTCCGGGAGTTGGTGATGGCCAGGGAGGCCTGGCGTGCTGCAATTCATGGGGTTGCAAAGAGTAGGACACAACTGAGCAACTGAACTGAACTGAACTGAAGTCTTTGTTATGTAGGACTGTTCTGCACATAGTAAGAAGTTTATTAGCTTTTTGGGCCTCTAACAAATAGATATCAGTAGCGCTTTATTTATTACCCTGCCCCTCACTACCCCCTCTTCCCGTCTTGACAATGGAAAAGTTCTTTAGACTTTGCCAAATTGTCCTGTAGGCTTGGGAAAGAAACTGCCTCAGGTGAGAACTATTACTGTACAGCCTAGACACATGAAGGACAGCTTGCTGGATATAAAACCTTTGGTCAGCACTTTCTTTCCTTGAGATCCCTTGTTCCCTTGAATTGTTTGTTGCTTTCAAAAAGTCTGATGCCAGTCTAGTTTTCTTATTCTTATAAATAAATTTGAATTTTATTTTACCTAGAAACCCAAAGGACTTTTTCTTTGTCTCTGAATTTTAATCATTTTACTAGGATTGGCTTAGAATTGATTGTTCCAAGTCAGTTTTCCCAAGACCACTGTGGTACCATTCAAAATGAATGTTTAAGTTTTCAAGTTTTTCCAGAAAGTTTTCTTGAATTACTAGTTCTATTTAGTTATTTTTTTCTTGGAGAAGAAAATGGCAACCCACTTTAGTATTCTTGCCTGGAAAAAAATCCCAATTTTTTTCTACCCCACTCCCAAACCCCAGAATCTCCAATTATGTGTAGCTTGGACCTTCTTGGCCTATCTTCCATTTCAACTATTTGTTGATTCACTGCCTCTTTTCAATGTTTTTATTAAATTTTCACATTTAAATGCATTTTTGCAAGACACCTTTGATTTTAATCTTCATTTCTTGAGATACTTTTTTTCCCTTAAGTTTGATCCAGTTTCTCTTTATTTCTTTCTATGCTATGTCCATTTCTCTTCTTAGTATTTGGGTTTCTAATTTTAGGTGTTTTCAGAAAACATTTTCAAGTGCTTGTTTAAAATAATTAAATGTGGAGTGTTATGCTATAGTTTTTCTCCATGTGTTTGGAAGAGAGGAGGAGAAAAATTTTATTAACTGAGATGTTAAATTTTTATTAACTGAGATGATATGAATCACTTTTTCTGTTTTCTTCTTACAGTTTAATGAAAAATTTTTCCTGTTCCTAGATATTTTATGGACAGAATTCCAAGTTTTAGAGAATCTGCTTCTGTCAGTATAAATAATTAAGTGCAGTTTCTTTAACCAATAATGTTACTGGGAAATAAGAAATATATTTTGTTTCTTTTTCATATATACAAGATCCTTGCTAGTCCTTTCTAGTCTCTTTACTTCATTGCTCCTTCATTGCCACATCTTTAAGGAGTGTTACCTCTTTTCCAAATTTCTGATTCTCCCATAGAACCAGTGCTTTCATGGCTGACACCTCCAGAGCATTTCACTATCTTTTTTTTTTTTACTTTATTTTTTAAAATTTATTTTTAAACTTTTCATTTTGTATTGGAGTATAGCTGATTAATAAACAACGTTGTGAAGTTTCAGGTGAACAGTGAAGAGACTCAGCTATACGTATACATGTATCCATTCTACTACTACTACTACTAAGTCACTTCAGTCGTGTCCGACTCTATGCGACCCCATAGACGGCAGCCCACCAGGCTCCCCCGTCCCTGGGATTCTCCAGGCAAGAACACTGGAGTGGGTTGTCATTTCCTTCTCCAATGCATGAAAGTGAAAAGTGAAAGTGAAGTCGCTCAGTCATGTCCAACTCTTAGCGACCCCATGGACTGCAGCCTACCAGGCTCCTCCGTCCATGGGATTTGCCAGGCAAGAGTACTGGAGTGGAGTGCCATTGCCTTCTCCAGTATCCATTCTACTCAGAGCCTTTCACTTTCAAGCTACTTGCTTATGGCCAATGCTCAGAACCACGAAGTCTGAGCCCTGTATTTAGTATTTTAGCATTTAGTACTGAATTTATTTTGGAGGATGATTTTATCTGTGTTTCATATGCCTCCCCCATGACTCTCTCCTCCTTTTCATCAAGTCTCTTAAACCTTCTAATCTGCCATTCTCCTAAAGACTTTCAGTAGTGGTGTAACTGGGTTGGAATTTGATGATTTTTTTTTTTTTTTATGAACATACAGATAATTTAAAGGTTATGGCAGTCTTTGTCTTCTTGTAATTCCAAAGTCTTGGTTATACGTAGTTCTGTCTGTTCTTCTTCCTGATTATACTTATTGGAGGGAGGTGACTGATGACTGTGGAGAGATTTGGATTCAGAGAGCTATAATTATCTTTCAGACCCTGAAAGCTCTTCCTATGATTTTACAAGTACCTATTTTCATGTGCTTTTCCTTCACATAATATTATCTGCCTTATTCTTCTTCTCAATATGATGGTTGAGTAGAGTATTCCATTGTCAATTTCATTTTAAATTAATGAATTCTAATGTCTTTGCCTACTGGTCATCTATATTTATTTCTAAGTATATTTTTTATTTCTATCCTTTACCTGTTTATTAATTGGGTTATGGAGCTCCTTCTTCAGTCTTAACATTAATCATGTGTCTATTTTGTGTGTTGATAATGTTTTTTTCTGACTCATGTTTAAACTATGTTTATAGAATTGTTACTAAGTGGAATAGTATATAATGTATTTTTGAGACCTTGTACATGAATGCAAATGTTTCTTTTTCTTCTTGTTTTCACTCATGAATGGGAGGAGCTTGTTTGATTTTAGAATGCTTATCTCACATTATTTTGTCCCTCATCTCGATCTGAAGACATAATTTCATTCCATTCCAAAATTGCAGATGAGTGGTTTAATGCAACATGACCCTTTTTTTCTCTTTCTTCCTAGATACCTAGAAAATTTTATTTATTCTTTAAATATAAAAACTTTCTCAATATGTGTTATGGTAATATTTTTTCTTATTGAAAGTGTTAGCTGCTCAGTCATGATGACTCTTTGTGACCCCATGGACTGTAGCCTGCTAGGCTCCTCTGGCCATGAAATTCTCCAGGAAAGAATACTGGAGTGGGTAGTCATTCCTTTCTCTGGGGGATCTTCCCAACCTAGGGATCAAACCTGGGTCTCCTGAATTGCAGGCAGATTCTTTACTGTCTGAGCCACCAGGGAAGCCCTTTGCCTTATTACTTTTGCCTAGTATAGGATGTGTGCTTTTGATGGTTGGGGCTCTTTTTTACTTCAGGAAAGTTTTTCGTTCATATTTTTAAATATTATTTTCCCCACTTTCTCTGTTCTCTCCATCAGATATGGCAGCCGTTCTTATAGTGGGAATCTCTTCCATTTCTGGAATCTTCTCACTCATTGTATCTCTTTTTCCTTACGTCCTTCTTTCAGAGAGAATTTCCCAAGAATGGTTTCAACATTATTGATTTCATTCCCTGGAGCAAAAATTTTATTTTTTATTGTTTCTAAGCTTCATTTAATCTTGAGGGAAATTCATCCTTTTCAAAATATTTCCTTTATCTATTTCTATTTATTATATGATCCAACCAGTCCCTTCTAAAGGAGATCAGCCCTGGGTGTTCTTTGGAAGGAATGATGTAAAGCTGAAACTCCAGTACTTTGGCCACCTCATGTGAAGAGTTGACTCATTGGAAAAGACTCTGATGCTGGAAGGGTTTGGGGGTGACAGAAGATGAGATGGCTGGATGGCATCACTGACTCAATGGATGTGAGTTTGAGTGAACTCCAGGGGTTGGTGATGGCCAGGGAGGCCTGGCGTGCTGCGATTCATGGGGTGGCAAAGAGTCAGACATGACTGAGTGACTGAACTGAACTGAACTGATGCTGTGTAAGGGCATTCAAAGGCTCTGAATACTCTAGACAACAGTTTCCATATGAGGTTTTGATGGAAGAAACTCCAAGTTTTTGAGATTTCTTGAAATGTTTTTCCACTAATGATTCCACCATGATACCTATGGGCTTTGAAGGTTTGACTCCTGGGTAGCCTTCCTGTTTTACAGCAGGTCATTGTATAATATTCCTAATTCCCAGTGCTACTGAAATTCTCCATCTCCTCTTGAGTTTTACATCTTCTGGAATGGCTAATCAGAAGTCATTGTATTTCTACCGTCATAACTCAGAATGAAGTAGGTTGTGATTATGTCACTCTGCTGTATAAAATCCTTCAAGAGTTTCCAACTATAAGTAGTTTGAGGCATAAAAGCCTTACATGTGAATTCTTTACAATATGGCACCAGACTATCTCTTCAACTTCATTTTTATTCACCTGCTTCTGTGTATCTTAAATTTTCAGCAAGCTAGATTATTAATCCCTTTTTCTAAATATGCCAGGTAATTCCAAACCTTTTCACTTTTGATCAAATACTGTTTCCTCTGCCTGAAATGCCTTGCCTTTCTTGGATCAGTGAGAAATTAATTCCCATTTATCCTTTGGAGTAGAGAAATGGCTCTCTTCTTTAAAATTTTTTTAATTTTATATTGGAATATAATCAATTAACAGTGCTGTGATAGTTTCAGGTCAACAGCAAAGGGACTCAGCCATAATATATATATGTATCCATTCTCCCCCAAACTCCCCTCCCATCCAGGCTGGCACATAACATTGAGCAGAGTTCCATGTGCAATACCGTAGGTCCTTGTTGGTTATCCATTTTAACTATAGCAGTGTATACATGTGGGTCCCAAACTTCCTAACTATCCCTTCTCCCATCCTTCCCCCTGTCCCCGCTCCAGCATTATTCTCTAAGTCTGTGAGTCTGTTTCTGTTTCGTAAGTAAGTTCATTTGTATCATTTCTTTGTAGATTGCAGGTATAAGTGAAAATATCTCTTCTTTGTTGTGCACCCAGATGCTCAAAGAAAGATGAATTGTACCATTCTCTGTGGCCCCATTGCTGTGGTCTGAATGTTGTGTCCCCTTAAAATTTGTATGTTAAATCCTCACACCCAATGTGATGATACTCAGAAGCTCTGCCTTTGGGAGGTGATTTGGTCACGAGTGCAGAGCTCTCATTAATGGGGTTGTTGCTGTTGCTCAGTCACCCAGTCGTGTCCAACTCTTTGCAGCCCCGTTGACTGCAGCACATCAGGCCTCTCTGTCACCGTCTCCTGAAGTTTGCCCAAATTCATGCCCACTGCATCAGTGATTCCATCCAGTCATCTCATCCTCTTAATGCCCTCTTCTCCTTCTGCCTCAATCTTTCCAAAAGCTGGCTTAAAACTATTTAAAAAAAAAAAAAACTAAGATTCGGCCCCATTACTTCATAGCAAATAAAGGGGGAAAATGTGGAAGTAGTGACAGATTTCCTCTTCTTGGGCTCTAAAAACACTGCAAATGGTGACTGCAGCCATGAAATCAGATGATTGCTTCTTGGCAGGAAAGCTGCGACAAACCTAGATAGTGTGTTGAAAAGCAGAGACATTACTCTGCCAACTAAGGTCCATATAGTCAAAGCTACGGTCTTCCCAGTGGTCATGCACGGTTGTGAGAGCCAGATGGTAAATAAGGCTGAGTGCCGAAGAATTGATGCCTTCAAACTCTGGTGCTGGAGAAGACTCCTGGGAGTCCCTTGGATAGCAGGGAGATCAAACCAGTCAATATTAAGGGAAATCAACCCTGAATACTCATTGGAAGGACTGATGCTGTAGCTGAAACTCCAGTATTTTGGTCATTAACAGAGTCGTACTTTTATAAAAGAGGCCCAAGGACCTCCCTAGCCTGTCACAGGGGAATTATTTTCTAATAGAACATTTCATTTTTCCTTCTTTTTATTGCCTCTGTTCTCTGTCTTCAGAATCCCAATAAAATAAATAGCAGACATCCATGCAGCTTTACATTTCTTTCATTGTTGCTGTCGTTCAGTCGTTAAGTTGTGTCTGACTCTTCGCGGCCTCGTAGACTGCAGCATGCCAACCTCCTCTTTCCTCTGCTATCTCCTGGAGTTTGCTCAAATTCGTGTCCATTAATTTGGCATGGCTATCTAATCATCTCATCCTCTACTGCTTCCTTCTCCTTTTGCCTTCAAATCTTTCCCAGTGTCAGGGTCTTTTCTAATGAGTCGGTTCTTTCGCATCAGGGGGCCAAAGTACTGGTGATTTAGCTTCAGCTACAGTCTTTCCAATGAATATTCATGGCTGATTTCCATTAGAATTATATTTCTTTCATACATTCCATACATACTTCTTGCATGCATTCCATTATTTTGCTTTTGGCTCCGGTCTGAGAGATTCCACTGACTGTATCATCAGATCATCGACATGGTTGTTAAACCCAGTCATTCTCTTCTTCAACATGTTTTTAGTGCCAAACATATTTTTAATTACCAGGTACTCATTTGTGTTCTGATTGCTCCTTTTTCGCAGCAGCAGTCTGTTATGACTTATGTGCGTGCCATTTTTCCAATCTCACTGGAGTCCTTTGTTAATGTTTTTTAAATTGTTGTTTCCTCCATGATCTTTATTTCCTAAAAGCACAATTATTTCATTTGTGAATTTTAACATTTCTCATGCATGTGACTTCTTTTCCTCTCATGTTTGTTGACCCTTGGTTGTTGATTACTGCTTATGAAGAAAGATCTGGCTATTAAGTAATGAGCATTTCATTTGGATTTGTATAGATCTGTTCCCCTGAAAACGTCTCCCTTGATGATTCTGTACTAGTAAGTGGGGTGTGAGAACTGGAAAACCATACTTAAGAGTTGTTGACAAGGAGTCAGTAGGCTGTGGACAGCAAGTCAGAAAAAAGAGGACGTGACTTTAGCAGTGGGTTATTTTGCTGTATTTTTGTTGAGAAAGGTTGCCTTGCCTTCCTTTTTCCACTAGGTATCTAGTGTGTTCCAGAGTTTTCTAGAACTCCGCTTTGCTTCCCATTCATGATCTTATACTCAAATAAGGAGGCATCTCCACATGAGTGAGACACTTTCTTTAGAGTGCACAGCTTGGATTTTTAAGTGGGGGCCACAAGTTATCTGCTATATATATTTGGGAAGAGGTCAGAGAAAAGAGATGGCATCCAGCTAGCCCAGACTTCTTAGCTTCAGTCTTTTATATCAAATGTAGTCAACATTTATTTATTTAATAGTATGACCAGAGTTAAAAAAAAAAACAAAAACAGAAATTCTTCCTATCTCTGTCCCCATGCACCTTTGCAATGTGACTTTGGAACTCCCCCTGGCATGAGCTGGAGTCAATTTCTCCACCTTATTGAATCTGGGCTTGGCCACGTGACTTGCTTTGTTCAATAGGACTGTTAAAAAAGTGACCTGAAAGAGAGACTTGAAAATCTCTTGAACACTGGGGCTTATTCTCTCTTGCTGCTCTTGTAAAGAAGACAGATGAAAGGCCAGACAGTTAAAAATACATTCTTTTACATATGAATTCTCAGATATCAAAAGCAACAGCCCTGGGAAGAAGCCCAAGAGGCTGTAAGAAGAGGCATGTGGCCCATTCGCCTTTATGACTCTGATCAATGGCCTGTTAGACATTAAGCATGTGAAAAAAGACTCCCCTTGATTATCCAACCAGCAGCCAATCCACAGCTGACCATGGATGCTTGAAAGAGTCCAGCAGAGATGAGCTGAGCTCACACAGAGAAGAACTGGCTGGCTGATCCAAATCATGAACTGAATAAAGAGTTTTTATAGGTTTCTTGTTTGTTGTTTTGTTTTCACTAAAACTCCTTTAAAAAGGTGAGGAACTCTTAACAGTAAACTCAACAGCTGAGAAACAGGATGACGGTTCAATGGTAGGTGAGTGTTATTATTTAAAGCCGTTAAGTTTTGGAGTAGATTGTTATACAGCAAAAGCTAACTGATACAAGTGCCAAATTCTTTTAGTATTCCAGGTGCTATGCATACAAAATAAAGCAGGTAAGGCCTCTGCCCTCAGATGGTAATAAACAAATAAATGAGGAAGACAGTTTCAGAGAATAATATACATTGTGAAGGAACGGAAACAAGACGATGTGACAGAGTGACTGTCTAGGGTTGGAATCTAATATAGATATTTGATCAGAGAAGAATTCTCTGAAATACTGAAGTGTGGGAAAAGATCTGAATAATAAAGAGGAGCCAACTATGAGAAGGTCTAGAGATATTTGTTCCAGACAAAGGAAACAGCACTTGCAAAGGCACTGAGGTGGGAACACACTTCACATATTAAAGGTTCATAAAGTTCAACAAGGCTATAATAAAGTGAGCAAAGGAGAAGCTGAGTGAAAGACTGTGTAGTCAGGGAAACAGACCATGTAGGAGGAGTTGGACTATAATCAATGTACGAATTACCTTAATGCTTGTACCTATCTCATCCTTGTGCTTTATATTTGTGGATTAAGAGCTTGGAGCATTTTTTGGTTGTTCAGTTACTAAGTCATGTCCAACTCTTTGAGACCCCATGAACTTCAGCACACTAGGCTTCTCTCTCCTTTGTTCTCTCCCTGAGTTTGCTCAAACTCATGTCCATTGAGTCAGTGATGCCATCCAACCATCTCATCCTCATTGCCCCCTTCTCCTCTTGCCCTCAATCTTTCCCAGCAACAGGGTCTTTTTCAATAAGTTGGCTCTTTGCATCAGGTGACCAAAGTAGTGGAGTTTCAGCATCAGTCCTTCCAATGAATATTCAGGGTTGATTTCCTTTAGGATTGACGGGCTTGATCTTCTTGCAGACCAAGGGATTCTCAAGGGTCTTCTCCAACACCACAGTTCAAAAGCATCAATTCTTCAGCGCTCAGCCTTCTTTATGGTCCAAGTCTTACAGACTACCGGACAAACCACAGCTTTGACTATAGGGACCTTTGTCGGCAAGCTGATCTCTCTGCTTTTCAATACACTGCCTAGGTTTGTCAGTTTTTCTTCCAAGGAGCAAGCGTCTTTTAATTTTGTGGCTGCAGTCACCGTCCGCAGTGATTTTGGAGCCCAAGAAAATGAAACCTGTCACTGTTTTCACTTTTTCCCCATCTGTTTGCCATAAAGTGATGGGACTGGATGTCCATGATCTTCTTTGTTTGAACATTGAGTTTTAAGCCAGCTTTTTCACTCTCCTCTTTCACCTTCATCACTGGTGCTTTTAAAAGACTCCTATGAGAATGATGCCTCTTCCCTCCAGCATTTTGGGCTACAACTTCCCATGATCCATTTTCATCAATCAGATCCATCTGCTTTTCTTCTTCTAGGATTTCTTCAAAATGTCCTCCAGCTGCCTGCCTTTCTAGTTTTCTAGCATTATTATGCATTAATTTTTTTAAAAAAAGGTATACTTGATTTACAATGTTCTGTTAGTTCCAAATGCACAAAAAAAGCAATTCAGTTTTATATATATTATATATATTCAATTTTCAGATTCTTTTCCATTATAGATTATTATGAGGTATTGAATAAACTTTCCTGTGCTATAGTGCAAGTCCTTATTGTTTGAATCAATTCTTTTTGAAACACAGAATTGTTGGTCTTTTGTTTTGTTTTTACGTATTTAAGGATCTTGGTATATGTCAGTCCTCAAGTCAGTCTTTAATTGAAATTCTTTTATCTCATTTAAGAATTTGTAGCTTTTTAAGCTTATCTTAATCTCTTTTTTGGTATTCTTTTTATCTTTGTTTCTTCTCCTTTCAGTTTGTCTTTAGAGTGTCTGGTCAGAGGTGAGGCCTCAATAGTTTATTTGCTCACTACCCAGTAAGTATTTATTTGACATCTTTTACCTGCAAACAAAATTGAAGTTCTTCTCCCCAACCAGTTGTCCTTGAGGGCCTTGCTTGATTCCAGCTGACTGACCAGATGTGTATAAGAGACAGACATAAACTGTGTTTACCCTGATGCTAACTGATACTGTGCCCTCTTGCTTATTATATAATTACTAAATATTTTACTTTAAATATATAAGGGGCAAACAGTAGTTTCAGAGGGCTGTTTCAAAGATAATGTATGGCTCATAAAACACAAGTGTCTATTCTTGGTTATAAGCATTTTCTATTTTTATATAAAAAACCAATAAACATTTATTATGCATTCTGATGCTGGGAGGGATTGGGGGCAGGAGGAGAAGGGGACGACCGAGGATGAGATGGCTGGATGGCATCACTGACTTGATGGATGTGAGTCTGAGTGATCTCCGAGAGATGGTGATGAACAGGGAGGCCTGGCGTGCTGTGATTCATGGGGCCGCAGAGAGTCGGACACGACCGAGCGACTGAACTGAACTGAACTGCTTTTGATACATCAGAATCCATATGCAAAAAAAATGTATTTTAACTCCCTGGTTTCCTTTCTATCTATCCATCCATCCATCCACCTATCTATTATCCATCTTCTGTCTCTGTATCACCATTAATTCTGAGATGCCATAAGTCAATTGAGGATGGCACATAGGATGCCCTACCTGGGAGGGATGAACCACATTACACCGTTGAGGGCAGAAGACCCTTTGCCCTTATAAACCAAGAATTTGGCCTTCGTTGGGTCTTTTTCTGAACTCCAAAGTGCAAAAACGGTTGCCCATTCTGCTGTTGCCTTATGGGAACTCTGTTCCTTTATTAAACTCAGAATCAAGAGGCCAGATCATCTTGAAATAGAGAAAAGGAGGCCAACATCTTCTTCTCTGCCTTAGGGCCACTCCATGTGCTATTTCTTCAACCTGAGACACCCTTCTCCTTGCTCCTCCTCCTCCTCCTCCAAGTTTCTTACGTGTCCTAAATCTTACCCTTCTGATCTTGGCTTTAAGCTGTTTATTCAGAGAGCATTTCTTTCCTGCTTTTCTAATTTTCCCTACCTTCCCACCCTAAAAGTATAGAGGATGCTGCTGCTGCCCTGCCCAGTTCCCCCTCACTGGTAGGGTGTGCACCCCTCAGTTGCTGAGAACATTCATTGCTAAAATGGAGCTGCCTTGCCTGGGAAGTTACTCCTGACCAGGTGACAGTCAGTGGCCAAAGGCTGTATCAAAGGCTGGCCACCTGGCCTCAAAGTGGACCAACCTTTCCAGGGTATTGGGCTAAAGTTGGTCTCCAGCTGAGACCCCAACTTTGCTTAGTTTTCTTCTCCTGTTTTGTCCTGCTTCCTTCACACCCCCTCTCCAGAAAGCACTCTTCCAATAATTCATTTCTACCAGGGTCATCTCAGGCCCTGCTTCTAGGAATTCTTACTTTAGCCACTTGCATGCATGCAGGCTTCTCTAATGGCTCAGCGGTAAAGAATCTGCCTGCAATTCAGAAGACGCAGGAGACGTGGGTTCAATCCCTGGGTGGGGAAGATCCCTTGGAGGAGGACATGGACACCTACTCCAGTATTCTTGCCTGGAGAATCCCATGGACAGGGGATACTAGGTTGCAGTCTATGGGGTCTCAAAGGGTTGGACATATGCTGAGTTTCTCAGTTGTGTCCAACTCTTTGGGACCCCATAGACTGTAGCCCACCAGGCTCCTCTGTCCATGGGATTCTCCAGGCAGTAGAGTGGTTGTCATGCCCTCCTTCAGGGGATCTTCCCAATCCAGGGCTCAAACCCGTGTCTCCTGCATTGGCAGGTGGATTCTTTACCACTGAGCCACCTGGGTAGGTGTCCGTCACTTAGAAAGCTTTATTTAAGAGGTTTATCTATTTACATAACTGAAAACAACTTTTCTCTCTGACCCCTAAACATCTAACCGTGGTGGAGATTCACATGGGCAGACACAGATGTGAATGGCATCCCTGGAACTAGCCACACAGTAGCTCCCACAGCCTAAGGCACATAAGAGCTTCTCATCTGGGAAGTGGAGGTGAGGACGGAAAAAAAAAAAAAAGGAGAGACACTGCACACAAAGAATTCACCCTGGAGGCAGTGCTGGCGTTTCAGAAGCAGAGCTGTTTGTCTGACCTGATAAAAAGTGCTATTTTTTTAGAGGCTTTAGTAAAATCATTTAATCTAAAATTCAATATAAATGCTACTCTGTGTTAATCTTTGAGAACCAGCGAGTCAATCCCAGATCTGTTCTTTCCCAGAAATGAAACTAATTTGATTAAAGACAGGGTTTTGGGGGGTTTATTTACCAGAAAGTTCAAAGTTCAAAGACATGATTAAGTATCTTTTCCCTAGTGTAACCCCTCGGGAGCCACAGTAATAGCAGAAACTAATAAAACATGATGAATTCATGTTTGAAGAGCCCGTGGAGACATTGACTAATGGCATGAGACCTACAGAATGGGTTAGAAATGAGTTTATATGCAAATATTGTTAAACACCGGTCCCCTGTTGCTTACATGTTCAGTACTTAAAATTTAAGACTATTTGAAAATGACTCTGAGATGTAGCAATTGTGAATTCGTACATGAGGTAGCTTCGGGGGAGCACAAACTGAACTCACACATGGAATTGGATGCTGAAATTGGTAGATGGTGAATGAACCAGCTGACCACTGAGCATTGACTTGGCATATGTGTGGAAACTCACAAAGTGATTTCAAATCTTGACAACTGTTACTGTTCCTAATGGAAGTGCAGAGGAAGAGGAAACAAATGGTAAATGTGGATTTGAGCAGGGGTCCCCAACCTCCAGGCCACAGACTGGCACCTCTGCTCAGATGAGTGACAGCATTAGATTAGAAATAAAGTGCACAATAAACGTGATACACTTGAATCATCCCAAAACCATCCCCTGCCACCCCCAGTTCATGGATAAAATTGTCTTCCATGAAATCAGTCTCTGATGTCAAAAAGGTTGGGGACTGCTGACTGAGGACATCCAAGACTTAAAATTTGGTTTTCCAGCGGTTAAGTATGGATGTGTGAGTTGAATTATAAAGAAAGCTGAGCGCCGAAGAATTGATGCTTTTGAACTGTGGTGTGGGAGAGGACTCTTGAGAGTCCCTTGGACAGCAAGGAGATCCAACCAGTCAATCATAAAGGAAATCGGTCCTGAATATTCTTTGGAAGGACTGATGCTGAAGCTGAAGCTCCAGTACTTTGGCCACCTCATGCGAAGAACTGACTCATTGGAAAAGACCCTGATGCTGGGAAAGATTGAAGGCAGGAGAAGAAAGGGCCGACAGAGGATGAGATGGCTGGATGGTATCACTGACCTGATGGACATGGATGTGAGCAAGCTCTGGGAGTTGGTGATGGACAGGGAGGCCTGGCATGCTGAAGTCCATGGGATTCCAAAGAGTCGGACACGACTGAGAGACTGAACTGAACTGAACTGAAGACCAAAAGTCTTGCAGCTGTCAAGTTATTACCATTGTGCATCCCTGTCAGTCACCAAGACGGCTGCTTTAGGAAATGATTTTCCAAAAGTACAAATCAGGAAACAAAGGGACTAGCATTCTGTCTAAAGGAAGTCAAGACGGAGCTTAGACATCTGTTGAACCAGAATTTGAAGAGGGTCAGAGTGGCCGTTTTCCCTCTGATTTCCCCAGCTTCCCCACCTGCAGATCACGAAGCCATCTCTTTACAGTCTCAGGCAGGCTCGTCTCACCCAATCCCTTCACAGTGTATGTTCGCTTTTCCTTCTGCTTCTTTCTCTATATTGAAGGCATCATCATCGTCTTAGTTGCTGAAGCTTCATACCTAGGCCTTTGGCTCCTATACCCTTATTTCTTATTCTGCTATATTATCCTCAGGGCCACTATATCCATAGTCTGTTGGCTGTGATTCCTTGACCTCCTCTTGGGATGAGACCATCACTTTCATACTACCTGAGTCATTTGCAGGCCTGGCCACACCTTGTATCTTTGTACTGCTCTGAGTCTCTCCTCCCCTAAGAGCATCATTATGGGGAACCACTGGGAGAATCCTCTACTTTGCCTCTACTATCTATATTTCCCCCTACACCAGCTTGTGCTGATTTTTTCTTACCACTTGAAGTATGTAAGATTAACTGTTTTGACTCTTTTATCTTGTTTGAAGGAAAAGAACACCAAGATCTGTGTGTTTTCTCCCAGAAAGCATAGATATATACAAGGATAGAGATTTTCTCAAGGAAAAGAAATATGTGTTTGCAAATCTGTTCCTTCAAGACCTATGTATTTAAAAATCATTCTGCTTTTTATATAAAAAAAGATTTTTAATGCAGACCATTACTAAATTTGTTATAATGTTGCTTCTGTTTTACATTTTGGTTTTTTTGACCATGAAGCATGTGGAATCTTAGCTCCCTGATGACATCCTGCATTGGAAGGCGAAGTCTTAACCACTGAACCACTAGGGAAATTCCTAAAAATCATTCTTGTTAGACTTTTATATTCGTATAAAAATGTATAGAGAATCTTATCCCTCTGTATTCCAAATAAGATTCAAAAAGTTTGTGTTTGAATAGGACATAAAAGAGGAGGGGACCCTATCTCTCTGCTGCCCATGAACAAAGGCTCATCTGTAAGCTAAAACAATCATGCTGAAATCTGTTCCACTGCTAAATGAACTGAAGTAGCTCTGGGGCCCAGGGCTGTCCTGACTATAACCAGAAGACAGGAATAGTGTAGGTAAGATTCAAACTCCAGGACATAGTGGAGGACAGGGAGGTCTGGCATGCTGCAGTCCATGGAGGGCAGCAAAGAGTTGGACAACGACTTAGTGACTGAACAGCAACAATATTACCTGAATTGTACCTAGTATTGGTATTGGGTTTGATAGATAAACCCTTGAACCAGTTTTATTCTTTTAACATCTTATCATATTTATTTCCAGCTTCCCAGGTGGCTCAGTGGTAAAGAATTCATCTGCCAATGCAGGAGATCCAGGTTCAATCCTTGGGTCAAGAAGATGACCTGGAGGAGGAAAAATGGCAACCCACTCCAGTATTCTTGCTGGGAAATCCCATGGTCAGAGGAGCCGAGCAGGCTCCAGTCTGTGGGGTCGCAGAGTCAGACACAACTCATGAGTACGCATACACACAAATGTTTATTTCATTTCCAACAGATGGAGTAAAAGCATGCTATTGGCTGGCGAGAAGATGTAACCCTTATGTTGATCTTCCCAGGATCAAACCTAGGTCTCTGGTACTGCAGGCAGATTCTTACCATCTGAGCCACCAGGAAAGCCCTATGTTGACCTACCCTACACTTAGTTTGAATTCTGAAATCAGCCCCATTGGTCATAGCTTTTCCTTCTACCTCTTTGCCTCTCTTTCCCCCTGGAACAGTCTGTCAAGCCCAGAAGCTCCAATCTCACAGCTCTCTGATCTCACATGTTTCAGTCCAGGGTCAGCCACTTCCCTGGTTCTCATGAGCATCCCCCATGCCCTTGCCTCCATGAACTTCAGTTACCCCTGCCCATTACACACCCTGAATATACCACTCACCACCCCTTCAATATCTAGAATGTCAGGCAACACTTAACAAAGTCATAAGAGTTATTGTCTCTTTATCTGCTGGGTCCTTTGGTAGCTCTAACATCCTTAACTTTTCCCTGGTTGACTACATAACACATTATTAAAGGAGTGCAAACCTATTCTACTCTGATCAAGGTACATAGTCCGTTACCACCTCCAGACCCTACAAAACCATGTTTTGTGGGGACCAAACCCATCCAACGTGAGTTTTCTCAAAATCTCTCTTATCTATATCAAACTTATATTTGTATTTGCCTCTCGTTTTTTCTTTCTTACCTCAAGTGAAAAAATTTCCTTTGGCATTATCTAATAAGGTTGAAAATGTACATAGTCTATGACCAATTTTTTTTTTTTTTTCCTATCTGTCTCCTATTTTCCTATTGACTGACTGTACTTACTTTTTGCTGCTGCTGCTGCTGCTAAGTCGCTTCAGTTGATTTAGGGGTCTATGCAACCCCATAGACGGCAGCCCATCAGGTTCCCCCGTCCCTGGAATTCTCCAGGCAAGAACACTGGAATAGGTTGCCATTTCCTTCTCCAATGCATGAAAGTGAAAAGTGAAAGTGAAGTTACTCAGTCGTGTCCGACTCTTCGCAACCCCATGGACTGCAGCCTACCAGGCTCCTCCGTCCATGGGATTTTCCAGGCAAGAGTACTGGAGTGGGTTGCCATTGCCTTCTCTGGTACTTACTTTTTAGAGGCTCTCTTTCTTTATTAGGGGCCTGAGACTGCAGATAGAGAAATGCTAATTTTATAGATTTCTTTCCTCCAGAATCTAAACCTTGCCCTAAAAAGACACAGAGGGGCTTCCCTAGTGGTTCAGTGATAAAGTCCCAATGCAGGAGACACAGGTTTCATCCCTGGGTTGGGAAAATCCTCTGGAGAAGAAAATGGCAACCCACTCCAGTATTCTTTCCTGCAAAGATCCCATGTGCTCCGAAGCAACTGAGCCCACCCGCCACATCTATTGAGCCTGTATTCTAGAGGCTGGGAGCTGCACACCCTAGAACTCCTGTTCTGCAACAAGAGAAGGCACCGCGAACCACAATAAGAAGCCCACCCACCACAACTGGAGTGTAGCTCCCACTTTCTATAATGAGAGAAAACCTCATGCAGCAATGAAGACCCAGCACAGCCAAAAATAAATAAATAAACAAGTAAATAAATAAATCTAAAGATCCCACATGCCACAGCTAAGCTCCGGCAGAGCCAACTTTAAAAAAAAAATTAAAATTTTTTAAAAAGAGACACAGAGGTTAGACACTGTCATCGTGGAGCTCAGAGTTCAGTGGGGAAGGTAGTGTATCCATTACAACACAGCATCAGTCCTATAATAGATGTCTACTCAGGGGACGCTTGGGGCACAAAAAAATGGATTAGCTCTCTGGGGGTGAAAGAAAAGCATTATAGACAAGGTATAGCTGAGCCAGATCTTACAGAATTAGTAGGTAAGTAGACAAGACGGGGAGGTATCCATTCAATATCTGTTAGATCAGCAAATGAAGGGCATATCACGTGGAGAAAACAAGCTGTGCAGCCAGAGTGACAAAGTTCACTACTTCAGTCTCTTCAGGAAAAGTGCCGACTCAGGGTAGCTAAATCAGGAGGGAGGAAAAGAGTGGGAGCAAGTGGGCCTGAGAGCTCAGAAAATAAAGAGTATACTGAAGGAAAAGTTTTAGAGGAAGGAAATAATATTAGTACAAGCAGAAATTATTGAAGAGCAGAAAAACAAGAGAATTAAAAACTAATTATGTGTACACCCGTGGTGGATTCATGTTGGAGTATGGCAAAACCAATACAATATTGTAAAGTAAAAAATAAATAAATAGATAAATAATAATAATTAAAAAAACTAATTCCAGGGCCTTCCCTGGTGGTACAGTGTTTTAGCCTCTGCCTTGCAAAGTAGGGGACATGGGTTCAATCCCTGGGCGGGGAACTAAGAACTCACAAGCCTGGGAGCATGGAAGCCTGCTCGCACAACTAAAGAGTTCACATGCCACAGCAAAAGATCCCACATTGGGCAATAAAGATCCCACTGCCTCAGCCAAGACCCGATGCAGTCAAATAAATAAATACATATTCTTTTAAAACAAATCCCAAGAGTTGTTTCTACACAGAAAGAAAAAGCAAGGAAAGGGAGGCAAGAAACAGGATGGAAAGGAAGCAGAAGTTGGTGGAGGAAGGATAGACAAAGGTCTTGCAAGTTTAATCAAGGGGAAATGGAAACTACAGAGAAAGTAAATTTACTGAAGATGTATTTACAGAGTGCTTAATACTTGCCAGGTCTTGGAGTAGCTGTTGGGAGAAAAAACAGCTGTATAAAGAGATATGTCCTCTGCCTTGGAGGAGCTGAATTTTGGATGAGGAAGTGCTTCTTTAAACATATAATTATCAGATGAAAATATAACTACAAATTGAAAGTGGTAAGGAAAAGTAAAGAGTCCAATGAGAGGTTATGGAAAGATCAAAAATTAATGTGAGTCTGGGTGCTGTATCATGAGAGGCTTTTGAAGTTTTGACATTTAAGCCAATGTCTGGTGAAGGAGAATGAGTTAACCAGGCAAGAAACAATTGGAAAAGCAATCCAGGAGGAAAACCTGCCTGTGTGAAGGTCTTGAGGTAGGAAAGAACATGGTTAAGTTCAAGTAACTGGAAGCAGGTCGAGGGGTAGAGCAAACAAAGGAAGCAGAGAGTTACAAAGACTCACAGGTAGGGTGACCACCCATTCCAGTTTGGCCAGGATTGAAGGGTGGGGATGGGTCCTGGGATATGGGACTTTCTGTTTCAAAACTGAGACAGTCCCAAACTAACCTGGATAAATTGATCACCTTATTTACAGGCTTTATTCAAGATTTGGGACCTTAGCAAAAGACCAATACAGTAGCTATAATCAAGGCAGCTGTAGTGAAGATGGAAAGATGTGGATGGGTTTAAGAAATATTTAGGGGTAAACTGATAGAACTTGATGACTAAATGACAGCCAGGGAAGGAAGCAGGATAGAGGGAATAATCAAGAATGAACTGACTTTTTTTTTTTTTTTTGCTTTAGAAACCAAAGGAATATGCATTAAAAAGAATGAAAACACAAATGAATAACACTAAATTTGTTCACTGACATCAGTTGCCAAATCAAGGTTCTCAGCTTTATCACTATTGAGTTACAAAGATGTACATTTTGGCACCTTCCATCTCTTCCATTCCCTGCACTTGAAACGGAAAGGAAGCCTGATGGAAACCCAAATGTGCTCCTGAAAGACTTCAAAAGTTAGTTTCAACTTTTCAAGAGGGGGGAGTGTTCCTCACCCTGGTGAGGGGGTATGACTCAACATAATGAGAAAAGAAAAACAGGAAGCCTTTAATACAGAGTGCATTCCTCTCACATTCAGATGGCATGTCAAGGAATGTATTATTCTTGCTCCTCTGCCCTCCCCAACTCTCAGACTTCAATATTTAACCCAGAGGAAATTGTAACTGAATTATGAAGTCCTTTCAAAACTAGATATTTGACACATCTGTTATAGAAGCCTTATAAAAAGCACACTGGATGCCTGTAAATTTTATAATTATGTTAATTCAAACTCAAAGACACTCCCATGAATTTTTAAAAAAATATTTCCAGCTCAGATCTCAGAGTTTGTTCTGCCTGCCTTTGAGATGCGGGGAATATTTGCTGTCTGCACTAAATTCTCTTCTTTAACTGCCCATGTCAGGAGAGCACAGGACCTGAATGAAGATGAGCACAGCAGACCAAAGAGAGTTTATTGAACACATAGACTTAATCCAGGTTGAAAAGCACAGGCCCAGTGAGCTCTAAATCAAGTATCTGGACAGGTGAGAATTTGCCTTCCAATACCCCAGAATCCCAAGTGGAAAGATGATTTTTTTTTTTTGGACATGGGAGCAGAATGACAAAGAATGACAAAGAATGACAAATGGCTGGGATGGGCCATCAAAATCATTCAGGCCAATCTTTTATCTTTGGCTTATGTTTCCAGCAATTATTTACTCATTCATTAGTTTAACAAATAGTTGTTGAACACCTACTGTACATGAGGCATTCTTCTAGCAATCTGGGATATGTTAGTGAAAATAGAAATCTTTCCTCTTGGTGACTTTAGATTCTAAAGGAAGGATTTAAGTAATAAGCAATAAGAATAAGCAACACACATTATGAATGAGTAAGTTATACAGTAACAGCTGTTGGAAGGTGAAAACAGTTCTATAACCAAAGAAATAGGAGGGCAGGATAACTGAGATCAGAGTGATGGTGAGAGGAGGGGCAGGTTTCAGTTGAAGTAAGATGGTTGAGTAGCTCTCCTGGTGAAGATGATGCTTGAAAAAAAGATTTGAACGAGGTGAGGGAATCAGCCATGGAGATATTTAGAAGGAAAACCTGGTTGATTGTTGTTGATTTCTCCAAGGTAGTCCAGAGTCATTTAAAATGGGATTTTTAGCCGAGCGCACCACTAGGCTCAGAAGCTAGCTTTTGCTTAGGTCCTACCCATAAGTCACATGACCTGGTCAATTTCTTCCTTCATACTCTAAACTTAGCCCACCACCCTTACAAGTTTCTCACTTCCAGAGCCTCCTCTCCAGCCCTTCCGCATTTCAGCTTGATGGGATGTCATGAACTTACCTGTTTGGATGTTTATCTGCTGTACGAGTCAGTAGAGAAGCTCAGAGACCAGGGCAAATCAAGATAAACTCGGACTCATCACTTAACACTGACTGTCCTTGGGCAAGTTATTTAACCTCTACTCTCTGGCGTGCTGCGATTCATGGGGTCGCAAAGAGTCGGACACAACTGAGCGACTGAACTGAACTGAACTGAACTGATCTCAATTTTCTTATCTGTAAAAGTAAAATAGTCTCTATTAGAGTTGTCATTAGTATTATCAGAGAAATTGTAGACACTTAGCATAGTGTTTGGCACACAATAGTGAAAGTTCCTCACTCCTGTCTGACTCTATGCGACCCCATGGACTGTACAGTCTATGAAGTTCTCCAAGCCAGAATACTGGAATGGGTAGCCTTTCCTTTCTCCAAGGGATCTTCCCAACCTGGGAATTGAACCCAGGTCTCCCACACTGCAGGCAGATTCTTTACCAGCTGAGCCACAAGGGAAGCCCAAGAATACTGGAGTGGGTAGCCTACCCCTTCTCCAGCTGATCTTTCCAACCTAGGAATCAAACCGAGGTCTCCTGCATTGCAAGCGGATTCTTTACCAACTGAGCTATCAGGGAAGCCCTAAGCATGTCATTGAAAGTAATACTTCTTGGTGGTACTCACATCAATGCCATCTCTTTCGGGTGAGCTCCCGCTCATCTGCCATGCTAGTTTACTAGTGCCCAGCTTAAAGTCTGTCATGGTTAAGTATGATTAGGAGCAATGGAATCCAGTCCGTCCAAGAATACCTGGAAAAACATGCCTGAAGTCCCACTGGAGAACTCAGCCTCTAGTTGGTAAATAGCTNGCTCATCTGCCATGCTAGTTTACTAGTGCCCAGCTTAAAGTCTGTCATGGTTAAGTATGATTAGGAGCAATGGAATCCAGTCCGTCCAAGAATACCTGGAAAAACATGCCTGAAGTCCCACTGGAGAACTCAGCCTCTGGTTGGTAAATAGCTATCCATTTATTCACCAGGATAAGAAGTTTCAACACAGAAACAGTAATTGGATTTTATCTCTCTCTCTCTTTTCTTTTTTTTTTTTTGCCCTGAATTTACTATTTTGGATAGAGAGGAGTAGCCAGGTAAGGAAAATGTTTTGACAGAATTTTCTTTCCTTGTAACAGGCTATTAAAGGAGACCATTTCTTATCCAAATTATAGTATTTCCTGGTCCTCTTTCAAAATGTATTCTTTGTCTAAAATTAAAACATAATGATAATAATAAGATTAATTCTCTGGTGTGTCAGGAGGTAAGATAAAGGTAGGGTGTGATTCTATATATAGCAGGACTTCATAGAAAGAATCAGTTCTCTGATCCCAAATGCCTTGCAGTGTGGGAAGAAAGTTAGGTACCAAATTAAAAAGATTTTCTCCAAATCTCCTTTCTTACTGCATTTTGAAGTTTCAGAATCGTAACATTATGGTGGTCAGACTCTGTTAGTAAGCATTAGTCTCTGGTGGCTAATAGGCAAAGTCCGTAATTATCTGGGCCTTCTGGATGTCCCAGTGAGAACCAAATGGTTATGACCTGCAGACATCTCTGAAGCCTCTTAAAGTTGAGGGGCTTTGTGTAGAAACCACACTCTGGGGCAAGGAAAGTGGCAATGTGACCATTCTTGCTCACAGATGTTAAGGAAAGAGGTTCTGGTTATCTCACACTTTTCTATCTCCAGAGTTGACAAGTCATGGTTTGTGGGCAAAATACAGCCTATTGCCTGTTTCTTAAGTAAATTGTATGGCTGGTTGTAGTGGTGGTTGTAGTGGTTGTCGGGGTTGTGGTGGTGACTCCTCTGTTTACGTGGTCTCTCGGCCTGTCAAATATACGTCCACAGCTGAAGAGAAATCGTACCAATTTTCCACTTTCCTGGTGGAAGTCCATGATCTAGAATAAAGGCTGCTGCTGCTAAGTCGCTTCAGTCGTGTCCGACTCTGTGTGACCCCAGAGATGGCAGCCCACCAGGCTCCCCCATCCCTGGGATTCTCCAGGCAAGAACACTGGAGTGGGTTGCCATTTCCTTCTCCAATGCAGGAAAGTGAAAAGTGACAGTGAAGTCTCTCAGTCAAGTCTGACTCTTCGCGACCCCATGGACTGCAGCCCACCAGGCTCCTCCGTCCATGGGATTTTCCAGGCAAGAGTACTGGAATGGGTTGCCATTGCCTTACCAAACTATAACAGCCCACAGGCCAGTTCTAGCCCACTGTTGGCATTGTCAATAAAGTCTTATTGGAACACATACGCACTCATTCATTTATGTATTATCTGTGAGTGCTTTCAAGCCATAACAGCGGCATTGAGTAGTTGGAACAGGGGCCTGCTAAGCCTAAAATATTTATCATCTGATTCTTTGCAGAAAGTTTTGCCAATCCCTCATTCTGTATGAATAAAGTTTGTTGAAGAATTTGCACCCAGAGAAGCTTGTGAGAGAATTAAATCATCACCACGTATGGCAGTAGACACCTGTAGTCACACTCAGGCGAATCTAGAGACTGGCCCTGGGCCTCAAAGCAGCAAGCCTGTTGCAACACAAAACTATCATCTCTCACTTCAAATTAAATCTGTGGTTGTGAAATGCATGGTTCTTCTAGTTTTGTTTAATTTTTTCAAGCTTTTTTCATTGTTTTATAACACCGTAAGAACTAAAAGAGTAAAGAATTTTTACCAAAATGCCTGTTTGTAAATATTTAATTTACCTTTGAATAAAAATAATTTAAGTGACACTAGAACTCCCGGAGAAGTTTTGTAAGGGAAGCTGTGCATGCTTCAGGTTTGAGAAACACAGGGGAAGAAACTCCTCCCTCACACCTTTGCACTGAATTCCCTGGGCTCTGCTTTCATTTATTTATTGTAGGCTGCACTGGTCTTCACTGCAGTGCATGGACTACTCAGTACAGTGGCTTCCCTTGTTGTGGAGCATAGGGTCTAGGTGCATGAGCTTAGTACAAGGGCTTAGTTGCTCCATGGCATGTAGGATCTTCCCAGGCCAGGGATCAAACCTGTTTCCCCTGCATTGGCAGGTGGCTTCTTAACCACTGTACCACCAGCGAAGCCTTCCCTTCTGTTTTATCTCTGCTCTAATCTACATCCTTTAACCAGTGGCCATCAGACTTTTTCTATAAAGTATAGAGAGCAAATATCATAAATGATCTCTATTATTAATATTTAGCACAAGGCATGAACAAATGGACATGGCTGTATTCCACTAAAACTTTATTTATGGACACTGAAATTTGAATTTCATAGAATTTTCATACAGCATGAAATCTTCTTTTGATTGATTTTCAATCATCTAAAAATGCAAAGAAACCCACTCTTAGCTGAGCCGTAAAATAAAAAGATGAGGGACTGGATTCAGTCCACAGTCCACAGTTTCCAGAATCCTGTTCATCTTTAATCAAGTATCTTTTTAACAGTACATTTTATTGTATTCCTGCTTAAAAATCAACACTTGATCCTGTGTTTCTTATAGGACTAAGTCCATTCACCTAAGTATAGCATTTCTTTAGGATATTTTTTTCTAGTTCCATGTCTTTCCATACTCCTCCATGAAACCTATGCTCTGAACACACTGACCAAAGTCCCACATTATTCTGTTGCTGTTTTAATGTCACCTTACCTTTCTATATGGTCTCATTAGTTCAGAATACCTTTCCCTCGTTCTTCATCTGGCATGGCACCTAAATGTTCTTCCTGACTCATCTCTTCTAAACAGCATCTAACCATACGCACAGCTAGCTGCTCCCTACACAGTACCCAGTACCCCTAATATAGAAAGCATTTACAATATTGAATTCTAATTGTTTATCTAAGGGTTTAATTACCTGGATCACAGAGCCTTTGACAGCAGGGATTATGGCAATCCCTATAACCCTAACATCTAACATAGTATTCTAACACCAAGTAGATGTACTTCAAAAATTCTACTTAATGAATGCTCCAGCAATTATGAATAATAGAAAAAATAAAAGCAACTATTTACTGAGTACTTATTATGCTTCTGTTATGACACTGTACTATTTTGCATATATGATCTGATATAAGTTTAATGTGCTTTTTTTCCTCCTTCTTAATTTGTTTTTACTGGGTCACACTTTTGTAATTTCATAATATACTTACTATACACTCAATAGCAGAATTTTAGGCATCAGAGACAGGCTGATGGGGAAATACATGGATCAGATCCCCTTGGCTCTGCTTCATGATTAAGCCAATTCCATCTACTTGCCCAATAGCAGCCCCATGTCCTCCAAGGAGGAAAAGTCTACCAAGTTCTTACTAAAGAAAAAACAAAAATAAACTGCTGGCATTTCAGCAGAATGCTGCTTTTTTTGTGTGACTGGGCAAAATTAGGGGTATGTCGTGCTTTAGTGGAGTTGCTGGAACATAAATGAAGCCCAAGTTGAGTTAAAGAGGGCCCCAGGGATCTGACTGTGCATCCTCCCCCTGGCTGAGGCAAGAAAAGAGTCCCTTTGTTGGGCAGTGGACACTTTCCAAATTTAGAGAGTCCTTAATGACTCTTCAACCACATTACATCCTCAGGATAATTAGTAATGTTGCTGCTCGGCGGTTCAGCACCAATCAATCAACGAAGATACACAGAACATGCAATAAATCCAGAATCTGAACCTGCTCCAGGGAGAAAAAGACATCTCTTTCAAGGTTCAATAAAAGAAGTCCATGCTTCTGGGAAATGGATGGAGAGGGGCAAAAATTAAATAAATAGAAGGCCCTTGTTAATTTTTTTGCAGTCACAGTTTGCTTGTCTTGTTCTCCAATTGTATAGGATAAATGGCAGGAAGGTATGTATGGGGAAACATTATACAGTGCAAAGCAGGTGAGATACAGAATTTTTCTGAAAACCCAATATAGAACCAGGTAGCATTTTTTCTAGCTATCTGTTCCAAAGCTACTTTTCAGAAACATTCTTTGTCCTTCCTAGTGCCTGGCATGAACTATGCTAGATACTGGGCCAACTGTACACTGACTCAAGTATAATGTCTGCCTTGGCACTGTCTAAGCCAGAAGAGTCTTCCCAAAGGTAAATGGAGAGGGAAGTTTCAACTCTTCAGGGAATGTTGCTGAGCAAGGTTGAGAAAGATGGTTGTAAAGAAATGCTCAATGGATTTAACAACATGAAAACAAAGGTGAAGTTGGTTGAGGAGCCTGTGGAAAGAAAAGTAATGGGGGGGAAATGGTTTTTGATAAAATTTATTGTGAAAGTGGTGTTGGAGAAGATTTCTTCCTGACTCATCTCTTCTAAACAGCATCTAACCATACGCACAGCTAGCTGCTCCCTACACAGTACCCAGTACCCCTAATATAGAAAGCATTTACAATATTGAATTCTAATTGTTTATCTAAGGGTTTAATTACCTGGATCACAGAGCCTTTGACAGCAGGGATTATGGCAATCCCTATAACCCTAACATCTAACATAGTATTCTAACACCAAGTAGATGTACTTCAAAAATTCTACTTAATGAATGCTCCAGCAATTATGAATAATAGAAAAAATAAAAGCAACTATTTACTGAGTACTTATTATGCTTCTGTTATGACACTGTACTATTTTGCATATATGATCTGATATAAGTTTAATGTGCTTTTTTTCCTCCTTCTTAATTTGTTTTTACTGGGTCACACTTTTGTAATTTCATAATATACTTACTATACACTCAATAGCAGAATTTTAGGCATCAGAGACAGGCTGATGGGGAAATACATGGATCAGATCCCCTTGGCTCTGCTTCATGATTAAGCCAATTCCATCTACTTGCCCAATAGCAGCCCCATGTCCTCCAAGGAGGAAAAGTCTACCAAGTTCTTACTAAAGAAAAAACAAAAATAAACTGCTGGCATTTCAGCAGAATGCTGCTTTTTTTGTGTGACTGGGCAAAATTAGGGGTATGTCGTGCTTTAGTGGAGTTGCTGGAACATAAATGAAGCCCAAGTTGAGTTAAAGAGGGCCCCAGGGATCTGACTGTGCATCCTCCCCCTGGCTGAGGCAAGAAAAGAGTCCCTTTGTTGGGCAGTGGACACTTTCCAAATTTAGAGAGTCCTTAATGACTCTTCAACCACATTACATCCTCAGGATAATTAGTAATGTTGCTGCTCGGCGGTTCAGCACCAATCAATCAACGAAGATACACAGAACATGCAATAAATCCAGAATCTGAACCTGCTCCAGGGAGAAAAAGACATCTCTTTCAAGGTTCAATAAAAGAAGTCCATGCTTCTGGGAAATGGATGGAGAGGGGCAAAAATTAAATAAATAGAAGGCCCTTGTTAATTTTTTTGCAGTCACAGTTTGCTTGTCTTGTTCTCCAATTGTATAGGATAAATGGCAGGAAGGTATGTATGGGGAAACATTATACAGTGCAAAGCAGGTGAGATACAGAATTTTTCTGAAAACCCGATATAGAACCAGGTAGCATTTTTTCTAGCTATCTGTTCCAAAGCTACTTTTCAGAAACATTCTTTGTCCTTCCTAGTGCCTGGCATGAACTATGCTAGATACTGGGCCAACTGTACACTGACTCAAGTATAATGTCTGCCTTGGCACTGTCTAAGCCAGAAGAGTCTTCCCAAAGGTAAATGGAGAGGGAAGTTTCAACTCTTCAGGGAATGTTGCTGAGCAAGGTTGAGAAAGATGGTTGTAAAGAAATGCTCAATGGATTTAACAACATGAAAACAAAGGTGAAGTTGGTTGAGGAGCCTGTGGAAAGAAAAGTAATGGGGGGGAAATGGTTTTTGATAAAATTTATTGTGAAAGTGGTGTTGGAGAAGACTTGAGAGTCCCTTGGACTGCAAGGAGATCCAACCAGTCCATTCTAAAGGAGATCAGTCCCGGGTGTTCTTTGGAAGGAATGATGCTAAAGCTGAAACTCCAGTACTTTGGCCACCTCATGCAAAGAGTTGACTCATTGGAAAAGACTCTGATGCTGGGAGGGATTGGGGGTGGGAGGAGAAGGGGACAACAGAGGATGAGATGGCTGGATGGCATCACGGACTCGATGGACGTGAGTCTGAGTGAACTCCGAGAGATGGTAATGAACAGGGAGGCCTGGCGTGCTGCGATTCATGGGGTCACAAAGAGTCGGACACGACTAAGTGACTGAACTGAACTGATTGTGAAAGTCAAAACAATATTAGCTATAGTGTGCAAGAGAAGCTGAAATTCACAAGAGTCTTTTATGAGTTTATTTTTTAATAAAAGAGTCTTCTCTATTTAAATTTCAAAGTAATTCCTGTTGATAATTATTGATCTGTTTACTGTCCTTATGATTTTCTAAAATGTCATACAAATGGAATTATTTAGTGTGTCCCTTTCTGAGTCTGTCTTCTTTCACTTAGCAAAACACTTCAGATTCATCAGTGCTGTTGTGGACACCAATAGTTAATTCCTTTTTATTACTGAGTAGTAACCCATTACATGGATGTACCACTGTTTTTTTATCCATTCACTACTTGGAGGGCATCTGCATATTTCCAGGTTTTGACAGTTATGAAGAAAGCTGCAATAAACATTTACAGACAGGTTTTGGTGTGACCATAAGCTTTCCTTTGTCTTGGGTAAATCACCAGATATGGTATTGCTGATCACTGTATGTTCAATTTTATCATAAACTGCCAAGCTGTTTCTAAAGTGGCAATACCATTCTGCTGGATGTAATTTTTTCAAAAATTAGTGAATGAAATTAAAATGCATAAAGAGCCAAAGACAAGAACCTGGTACAGAGGAACAGAATGAAGATACAGAATGGAGTGGGGATAGGTGAATCTTAAAGATTCCAAAAAAAGAAAGGGATGGGATCCAGAGAACAGAAAAAAGCAAAGGCTGGCCTTACTCAGGGAAATATCACCTTTCTCACTGTGAGAGGAGAGAGGGAGAGAAGGTTGGTGCAGACATTGACTTGTTCTCAGAGTTGAGAGGCAGTTTCCATCGTTGAAGCAGAAACTAGCAAAAGAGGAAAGAAAGTTGAAGTTCAAGAAGACTGGAGAAAGATTTAAAGCAATCTTTGCAGAGTGTAGACAAACAAGTTGCCTAGAGTAATGTAGTGAGATGTACAGGTGGTGTTGGGTGGGTAATCAGTGCTACCAATCTGCTTGTTTAGAAAAAATGAGTTTATGATATCAGCCAGAGAATAACTGAAAGGCTTATAATTAATCTGAAGCTGGACAGACAAGAAAGTGAAGACAGGTGGGAATGATGGATAGGAAGAAAGTAAAAGAGTTGTTTCAATTATTAAGCTATTGTTTCAGCTTCTAGCTCACCTGGAGCTGGCTTTGGTACCCTGCAAGTGACATTTCAGCATGGCCAACTGGCTTCCTATTAACCAGTACCAACAGAAAGAGCGAGAGATAGAGGGAACAGAGAGAAAGAAAGGGAGATCTAGAGGGTGATTGCAAGGCTGGAGGTGGGGGAAGGGATTTGCTCATACCTGTATGCCTATTGTTCCTCTGACCATCACCCCAGCAGTGCTTCTTCATGTTGGCACTGACACTTCCTTCCTGAAGCAGCAGCTGAAGCCAGTTTGCAGCTTTTCCAACGCTCTCAGACCTGGCTTCAGGGCACCCTCTCAAAGACAGCTGTCCCTGCCAACCAGTTCCCCCTCCTCAGAGATCTGGGACCTAGCACCAGGGGACCCCTCTTCCAAGCTTCTGTGTTTTAGCAATTCCAGCATCTTCTCTTTGTTTTCTCTTTTAGTGATACTAGCTGCTTTCTGCAGCTATTCCTGAAAATGAGAGAGTTTAGCCTTTTCAGTTCTTTGATACTCATTAATACTTTTTCATATTAAATTATTTACACTCAACTAAGTCACATGGTGCTTTTCTCGAATGCGCTCTGAGAGATATAGGAAACATTGAACTAGAGGCACCTAAGAAGTGCAGGAAGAGTAGTAATAAAAATACGTGAGGAAGTAAACTGGAAGGATAGGAGGCGTGCACGCTCATATTAGGAATTTTTAGAGTGGAAGAGTTGGAAGTGATGACAAGGTGGAGGGTACTTTGGTCAGAATAGATGGCTGAGATGGAGAGGAGGGGAAGGGTATTAGAGGTGAAGAAATCATAGACCTGACATGCATGGCAAAACCATTGAAACCAGCTCAGAAATGCTGGCTAGGGCTGGGAAGGAAAGGAAGAATGTGTGCCAAGAATTAAATGAGTAGAAGGTGGTCAAAAGGTACAAACTTCCAGTTATAAGAAAAATAAGTACTTGAGATATAACCTACAACATGAAGACTATAGTGAAGACTGTCGTGTGGTATATCTGAACGTTGTTAAGAGAGTAGATCCTAAGAGTTCTCATCACAAGGGGAAAAAAGCATTTTCTTTATTTTTGTATCTGTAAGAGATGATGGGTGTTAACTTACTATGGTAATTATTTCACGATACATGTAAGTCAAGTGATTATGCTGTATATCTTAAACTTATGCAGAACTGTATTTCAGCTGTATCTCAGTAAAACTGTGGAAAAGATGAAATAAATAACAAAGTCCAGAATGACATTAGATGAATGGGATGTGGAAGGGATAGGAGATAGAGTTCAGTGACTTGAACTTTAGAAGAATAGTCTATTTTTTAATGAGATGAAGTTATAAAATTTTACTGAGAGTTCTGGGAGATGGTAAGAGACAGAGGAACCTGGTGTACTGCAGTCCATGGGGTCACAAAGAGTTGGACACTACTTAGCAATTGAACAGCAATGAATGCAAAGACTTGAACAAGTGAAAACATACACCTAGAAACCTGAAGGAAAGATTCAGTTATCTTCAATTATTTCTAATCTTAATCCCAGTGGAACTTCTTTAGACTTTGATGATAAATTTCTAATCCTCATCTATAAAAATATCATGCCAGAAACAAAGAATAAAACTTCTGGGGGGGGGGAAAGGGTAATGAGATTCAGTAGATTCTAACATGTGCTATAAAGCTAAATTATAAAACGGCAAATTGATGACAAAGGAATACACAGATCAATGGAACAAACTAGAGTCTAGAAATAGATCAAAGAAAATTACATGGAAGTTTAGAATGTGATAAAGACAGTATTTCATATTTGTTGTGATAATAATTTGAAGACAATTGCTTAACCATTTGTAAAAAATGTTAGATGTACACAGGTGAATACATAAAGAAAGAAAGAAAAAAAAAAAAAAAGCCCTTTCTCTTTACGTTACAGAAGTAAGGTTAGCAATAAGTGGGAGACTGACTTGATGCTTTGAGCCTGTGTCTGGCATCTAAAAGCAGTCCCTTTGGTCAGGAATCTTAATGGGGCAAGTGGCAGAAAACTAAACTCAAGGTATATTAAGATAAAAAAGGTTCATATATGCAACTTAAGAGCTCAAAGATGAAACTGGGATATGGCCTCCTCAATAGTTTGAAGTTGTGTAATTTGAATCGGTTTCTTACTATCTCTGATGGCCGCTCTGTTAGCTTCATTCTCCAGTTTTACCACTTGGCGGCAGGCAAGATGGAGACCAGCATTTCTAAACCCAACTCCTCTCAGGCTCAAGTATAGCAGAAAAGAGGGCAAATTCTCTTCCAGGAGCAGCTCCCAAAGCCTTATTGATTCTCATTGGCTCCAACTAGGTCACAAGCCCATTCATGAACCAATCATTATTACCAAGAAAACACAGAGCTTCTATTGGTCAGATCTGGGCTAGGATGGTAGAGTAGAGACACTTTAACTCCATTCAGGTCTCATGGACCAAGAGTCAGCAAATGATGATGGAACTCAGGGTCTATTACTAAAGGAAGAAGAAAATAATAGATAGCTTAAAACAAATTAACAACATCAACAACAAAAACAGCAAATGTCTTCTATAAAAACTGATATGGTTGGGTTCTCCTCTTCAGTTCAGTTCAGTCACTCAGTCATGTCTGACTCTTTGCAACCCCATGGACTGCAACATGCCAGGCCTCCCTATCTATCACCAACTTCCGGAGTTTACTCAAACCCATGTCCATTGAGTCGGTGATGCCATCCAGCCATCTCATCCTCTATTGTCCTCTTTTCCTCCTGCCCTCAATCTTTCCCAGCATCAGGGTCTTTTCAAATGAGTCAGCTCTTCGCATCAGGTGGCTAAAGTATTGGATTTTCAGCTTCAGCATCAGTCCTTCCAATGACTATTTAGGATCGATTTCCTTTAGGATGGACTGGTTGGATCTCCTTGCAGTCTGAGGAATTCTCAAGAGTCTTCTCCAACACCACAGTTCAAAAGCATCAATTCTTCTGTGCCCTTATTTTATGTCAGTTTGTTTGTTTTCCGGAACCGCTCCCTAGTGTCCTGGAGTTCTGACAACACTTGCCTGCCTGCTTACATTAGGTGTGTATCTATGACATGACTTCCCTTAGCCTCAGGTGATTGGATAAAGTACTTTATCCTTAAACATCCTCTTAAATGAGACCTAACTCTTTATCTGTAGGAACAGCCTGGAGAACTTAGATGTAATGATTCTTACTTATTGTTGACATCAGCATTCTTTCATTCAGCAAATATTTATCAGACATATTCTATGTGTAGGAACTGAGCACCCAGTGGAGAATAAGGCAGAGAAGAGGAATTCATTCAAATGTTACATTAAAACTTTAATTTGTATTGAGATGCATCACCCTTGGTGGCCAGCCTTTCTTGCCTGTTAACAGTACCCTGGGTATCTGACATTTTGAGACCCAATGTATAATGAAAGACATACAGTAGCAAGAACAAGGAGTCATGGAAATGGAAGCATTTTCTGGCTGGGTTTGGGAGGGCTCAGGATTGGAGACAGGAAGAGTTGCTTTTGGAAAGTGGGCTCTGTGAACTTGAGCTTATGGAATGGCTGTTGGGCTTTATCATTTATCCTAAAAGTTTTGCTCCTTCTTGTCAATTCTCTATAAACTCTGAGCTTCAGTTCCAAAATATCAACTGCCCATATACACTGAAGATAGAAAACATTCTCAGGCTAGTAGTGGTTATGTGCTGTGTAACAAATTCCCCCAACACTTAACAGTTTAAAACAGCACACATTCATCTTCTAACAGAATCTATGGGTCAGGAGTTCAGAGCAGCTTGGTTGAGTGGTTCTGATTCAGGATTTCTCACCAGGTTACATTTAAGATGTCAGCTAAGGCCATGGTCCCTGAAGGTTTAAGGGATACCAGAAAATCTGTTTTCAAACTCACTCACATCACAGTTGGCAGGTGGCCTCAGGTCCTTTCTGCCTATTGGCCAGACACTTCGTGTCCTCACCATATGGATTTCTCCAGAGAGCTTCTTGAGCATCCTTACAACATGTAAGCTGGCTTTCCTCAGAGCCAGTTATCTGAGACAGAGAGAGTGAGGATGTAGTCACTGTGCTTTTAATAACCTAGTCTTCAAAGCCACATGTGATCACTTCTGTTTTCTTGTATTCATTAGAAGCAAGTCACTAAATCCAGCTCAGACTCAAGGAGAGGGGAGTTAGACACCACCACTTGCAGGAAGAAATATCAAAGAGTTGGACATCATTTTAAACCACCACCATACATCCATGCCTTTGATGACATTGATGCTATGCTCGTTTAGGTAGTATGGCAAAGAGACTAAAAACACAGGCTCTAGAGTCAAAATGCCTAGGTTGGAATCTCAGGTCTACGCTTATCATTTCAGTGTGACTTTAGGCAAATAGGGCTTCCCAGGTGGTACTAGTGGTAAAGAACCTGCCTGCCAATGCAGGAGACATAAGAGATGCTGGTATGAGCCCTGGGTGGGGAAGATCCCCTGGAGGAAGGCATGGCAACTCACTCCAGTATTCTAGCCTGGAGAATCCCATGGACAGAGGAGCCTGGCGGGATACAGCCCATGGGGTCACAAAGAGTTGGACACAACTGAAGTAACTGAGCTCACTCTTAGGCAAATAACTTCTTAGGCTTCAGTCTCCTTTATCTTAAAAATGGTAATAATATTAACACCTACTTCATGTGGGTGTTATGAGATTTAAATGAGTTAATACATGTAAATAGCATATGCATAATACAGACAAAGCAGTGATTCCCAACTTTTTTTAGCACCAGCGACCAATTTCATGGAAGACAATTTTTCCATGGACTGAAGGTAGAGGGGGGTGTTTTGGGATGATTCAAGTGCATTACATTTATTGTGCACTTTATTTCTAATCTAATGCTGCCACCAATCTATAGGATGTACCAGTCTGCAGCCCAGACACTGGGGACCCCTGATATAATGTACATAGAGGGGCTTCCCTGGTGGCTCAGTTGTGAAGAGTCTGCCTGCCAGTGCAGGAGACACAGTCTGATTCCTGATTCGGAAGGATCCCATATGCCTCGGGGCAACTAAGGCCCTGCGCCACAACTATTGAGCCTGTGCTCTAGAGCCCAGGAGCCGCAACTGCTGAAGCCAGTGCACCCTAGAGGCCCTGTTCCACAATCCGCAACAAGAGGAGCCCCCGCAGTGAGGAGCAACTAGAGGGTAGCCCCTGCTCACCGAACTAGAGAAAAGTCTCTGCAGCAGCGAAGACCCAGAACAGCCAAAAATAAATAAATAATAAAATTATAAAAAAATAAATAAAGTACTTAGAACAGTAACTGACACACTGAGTGCTCAAAAATGTTATATTATTATTATTACTCTCATTTCCACTTAACTCCTCTTCTTTCAAGACTAAATGTGAATGCTTCCTCTTCTAAGTTTTCCAGATCTCCTGGGCAAATTTTCTTCTTCCTATCTCTAAGGTACTCTAGCATTTTGATTATTCTTAAAATTGGTACTTTTCAAACTGTGTCATCAGTGCTCAATTATGCCTCTGTGTCCCCCACCAAACGGTGTGGCCCGTGAGGATAGATTTAGATCTTCTTAGAGACAGATTCTCTGGGACAGGTAAGAAGGCAAATGATGAGCAGCCTGTGGGAGACTCAATTTTTCACCCCAGAGCTGGGGCCATCAGGAAAGAGAGGACTGAGTTTTTATGGAAAGTGGTTTCCCCACCGTAGCAGCCTGAAGTTAACACCAACTGCTCCCCAGGGCGGCCTGGTGGAACATTGGCTCCGGAAGAGAATCCTCTCTATCAGCGCTCTGACACCGGGAGCCTGGGCTCTCATTATGTGTTCAAACACTTCCCGGGGGAACTGTTAGCAGGCTTCACATACAAGGAAGTGCATTTTCAGGAGCATGTGATAATCTGGAAATGTCTCTATGCAGGGGAATAACAAGTAAGGAGGAGGGATGGCTTCAAATTTCCTGAGCATCTGGGGACCCTTCTTTTTGCATAGTGAGGTATTGGAAGGACTCCAATTAATCAAAACTGTGCCCCTTCGTCCAGTATGCCACCAACAAAGGGGTGGGGACTGAAAAGGATTCAGGCTGCTCTCAACAGAAAGTTCCTTGTGTAGAAGGCTTTTATCAGCCTTTCCATCATCCAAAAATAACAGACTGTTCTGCTATTTAAAATGATGGTTAGTGAATTCCCTGGCAGTCCTGTGGTTAGAACTCCGCGATTTCACTGTCATGGGCCAAGGTTCGATCCCTGGTTGGGGAGCTAAGACCCTGCAAGCTGTTCATGCAGCCAAAAATGAACAAATCAATGGACCTATGGCAGTTCCAAGTTCAGGCTTTCATCTCTGTTGACTCCACATCATAGCTGTAACAGGCAAGTACATTCCCTCTTTCCCCAGCCGGTAACACAGTAACATTGAAAAATATAGCCTAGAACTTCCCTGATGGCCCAATGGTTAAGAATCCATCTGCTAATGCAGGGGACACAGATTCAATATATGGTCCAGGAAGATTCCACATGCTACGGGGCAAACTGGGCCAGTGCAGGTGCAGCTGCTGAAGCCCACAAGCCCTAGAGCCCATGCTCTGCAACAAGAGAAGCCACAGCAATGGAAAGCCTATACACCACAATGAGAGCAGCCCCTGGCCTCTGCAACTGGAGAAACTCCATGTGCAGCAATGAAGACCCAGCATAGCCAAAAAATAAATAAATGACTATAATCAACATAATCAAAGTTTGCTTTTAAAAAAGTTAAAACTAAAAAATTATAGCCTAGATTCTAGAAGATGTATGAGGTGGAAATAATTGATGTTATTTCAAAGGAAATAATTCATGTTATTATGTCCAGATCATTCTGAACATTTTCAAAAGCAACTTTTATCTAGTTGAAGGGTGTACTGAAGCCTCCATGTCCATATTAGGGGCCTTGTTAACATCTGTTTTTGACTTGCCTACACCATCTCCATTAACTCTCCTAGGTCATAAATTGGAGTAGAGGGACATCAGTTGATAACTCCCATAACATCTGCCTCCAAGAACGGGCATGTAACATGGACCTGACCTGTCCAATCAGAGCTTTCAACCACCAGAGCTGAGGTGAAGGATGAAGCATAGATTTGTTTGTCCTGATTCACATCAAACTCCTGGATCAGGTCATACCTGAAATCCACCATGCTACATTACAAACTCCCAAGTTACCTGCCCTTTTTAATTATTTTATTGATTCAAGCCATTTTTACTTGATTGGATTCTTTCCCTTGAGACTCCAGACAGTACTGACTTACATGGTAGAGAAAAACAGAATAAAAAGTATCAATCACCGTTGCCCTCTTGCTCTATACATCAAACATCTATCTGAAATTTTTGTACTGGAAATTCTTCCTGACAGATAGCAACACTAATAGTTCTTAGTATCCCTTAAAACTCTGAGGAGACACTTTTATAAGTACTTTAATTAGAAGATTTTTGAAAAGTAGGTTAGCAATATATATTAAGAACCTTAAAAAAGCAACCTTGTCTACTATATCTCAAGAATTCCACTTTTTAGACATCCAACCTAAAAAGATTATTTACTGGGTTTATGATAAGAATACCTGGGAAATTAGGAAAGACAAGAATCTCATTTGCTACACTCCCAGTTCTCACAGAGGCTAGAATGTTGTTCAGGATTAGATCATTCAGGATTTTAATACTCTTGTAAACCCTATGTTATCTTGACACATGCTCAGAAACATGTTGCTTCCTACCCTCTATGATGGTGAATTACTTATACTCTGTGTTTAATCTATACTATTACTGCTAAGTACTCTCTACTCATGGGCTTCCCTGGTGCTCAGTGGTAAAGAATCTGCCTGCAATGAAAGGAGCCGCAGGAGATGTGTGTTTGATCCCTGGTTTGGGAAGATTCCCTGGAGGAGGTCATAGCAACCCACTCCACTATTCTTGCCTGGAGAATCCCATAGACAGAGAAGCCAGGTGGGCTATAGACCACAGGGTCATAAAGAGTCTTATGATCTTTATGTAAAGGACATGACTGAAGCAACTTAACACATACACACTCTCTATTCAACTTCTTGTTACTCTGTAGCCTTTGCTTAATCATGGCTTTCCATCATCAGTTCAGTTCAGTTCAGTCACTCAGTTGTGTCCAACTCTTTGCGACCCTGTGAATTGCAGCACACCAGGCCTCCCTCTCCATCACCAACTCCCGGAGTTCACTCAGACTCACATCCATCGAATCAGTGATGCCATCCAGCCATCTCAACCTCTGTCGTCCCCTTCTCCTCCTGCCCCCAATCCCTCCCAGCATCACAGTCTTTTCCAATGAGTCAACTCTTCACATGAGGTGGCCAAAGTACTGGAGTTTCAGCTTCAGCATCATTCCCTCCAAAGAAATCCCAGGGCTGATCTCCTTCAGAATGGACTGGTTGGATCTCCTTGCAGTCCAAGGGACTCTCAAGAGTCTTCTCCAACACCACAGTTCAAAAGCATCAATTCTTTGGCGCTCAGCCTTCTTCACAGTCCAACTCTCACATCCATACATGACCACAGGAAAAACCATAGCCTTGACTAGACGGACCTTAGTCGGCAAAGTAATGTCTCTGATTTTGAATATACTATCGAGGTTGGTCATAACTTTTCTTCCAAGGAGTAAGCATCTTTTAATTTCATGGCTGCAATCACCATCTGCAGTGATTTTGGAGCCCCCCAAAATAAAGTCTGACACTGTTTCCACTGTTTTCCCATCTATTTCCCATGAAATGATGGGACCGGATGCCATGATCTTTGTTTTCTGAATGTTGAGATTTAAGCCAACTTTTTCACTCTCCACTTTCACTTTCATCAAGAGGCTTTTTAGTTCCTCTTCACTTTCTGCCATAAGGGTGGTGTCATTTGCATATATGAGGTTATTGATATTTCTCCCGGCATCAGCCGCTTCCAAGTCTGAAGCTGGTCTCTTTTCTGTGTGTCTTTTAGCCTCTGCTCCCACTACCTACTGCTGACTCTCTGGCTGATGTATGCTTCCTACTGACAACAGGTCCTACTGACCCGTGGTCCTGATGGATAAAAGCTCCTATTGAACCCTATCTCCTGTTGACCTATGGCCTCTGCTGACTCATGATTCTTGCCAACTCTCAGTTTCTATAGATCCACAGTTCTTCCTGACCCATGGCTTCTGCTGACCCTTTGCTTCTATTGTTCCATGGATCCTGCAGAACCATGACTTCTGATGATCCTGACTCTTGGCCCTTATTCACTTAGGTCCTCTGCTGACCTATGCCCTTCGCTGAAACATAGGTCCTGCTGACCAATGCCTTCTGTTAACCCCTGACTTGTAGTGGGAAGATCCAACCCTTCAGAAGATTCAGGGTTTCAGAAAACTAGATCTCAGTTCAGGGTAGGCCTGGAATTTCAACAAAGATCTGTAGCCCTGATTGTGGAAACTGCCCAGTAGTGATCTATAACACTGATTATGGAAACTTCCCAGTGGGGCATGATCCCTGCACATACTTTTTGTGCCCTCCCCAACCCTCCTCAATTGACTCCATTGCCCATTTTCAATCATAAGGTATCTGAAAGAGACCATGCAAAATCTTCCAGCTCTAGGCTAGTGAAACTGGGCTAATTTTTGCAGAAAATCTCTAATTCAACTTCTTTAAAGCCTTCTTTCTCTGTGAAGCCCCAGAGAACAAGCTTATGCAGTGTGTGAGCACTCTAGAAAAGTTTATCTTATGTTTAAAAAAAAAATAAGTTCCTTAAGTGGAAATACTACCTGAATAGGAAACATTAAAAAAGAAAGACAGAAAGAAACACAGATTTATAGGATTTCAGGGATGAGAGAATGCTTAAACTTTGAATCCTTCCTCTTTTGTATGAGTGTCTTTACAAGATCCTGTCTAAGAACAACCCAGTCTCTCCTTGAATGCCTCCAGTGAACACGAACTCATTAATTCTGAAACTAGACCATTCCATTTTTGCAGAGTTTTATTATGACAAAGATTTCTTACCCTGATTTCAATATCTTTCTCCCTGTAGTTAATTCAGCCCTATGGGCCAATGGGTTTTGGGAGGAAGGGGAGTAGTTGAATTTCTTATATCGTAATTCTCCAAATATTTAAACGGAGACTGTTGAATCATTCACTCATTTATTCACTCACTAATTTATTCTTTAGTCCCCAACAACAAATAATTATTTGGTCCCAGATGTCAGTAGCACCCAGTTTGAGAAACATTCCATAGCCCATTCTAATACATAGAAATGTTACTGTTTCCAAAGAAAGGATTTACCTGACATGAAAGATTAGTTTTTCTCAAAATGAAATATTCTTTAGGATTGAAGAGAGAGAATGTCAGCCCTCAAATCATTTTTCTTTTCTCTAAATTTACCAAAGAGCATGAAAATGAAGCTCTTATCTGTCTTTGACTTCATAGTCTTCTTTGTTACATTGTTTTCTACCTCCTTGTACTTATTTGGATAAAGATGGTGAGGAATTCAGTGCCTGGCGGCTGCACATAAAACAAAAACAGCCCTTTGCTCAAGTCTTACAATCAACCTCAAAAGATCCTCTGTGTATTTCCTGGCTGCCTCCTGTTTGGGCTGATTTCTACCCTGAAGGTGCGAAAGCATAGCCCAGCATGTTTGCAATCCATAGCAGAGTCTGTACTAGAAGTCATGGCTAAGACTCTCTGCTTGGGATTTCTAGCCACCTGGCAAATCCTACTCAGAGAGGAAGTATTTGCTCTTGTTACTACTCTTGCTATTAGATGGGTTGAATGCTAATGATCAGAATATGCTTTTCTATGCATAAGATGACAAGTAAATGGGGATGAGTTTATTTTCCTTTTAATGGTAAATGAAAATCTAGGAATAGTATTTGCCAAAAAAAGAACTAGTGATGTCTTTAATAGATAAAGGACTCTGACAAATCCATAAAAAAATCTCAAAGTCCTACTATGTAATAAAAATCAAAGTAAAACTTTTAACATTTTAATTCACAAAATAATCAAATTTTTAAAAATCAGTTGTTTTGGGGGGGGATTCAGTATAACTGACCTACTGAAGGGAATGAGAATTAGCACAAATTTCTTACAAATCCAATCTGGAATTATGTATAAAGAATTTTTAAAATAATTGATACCCTTTGGAGCAATCATTCTTCTTCTAGGAATTTAGCCTGGGGAAATAACTGGAGATTCAGAGAGAGATTTATGTACAGAATTTAGTCAAATCATTTATGATAGAAAAAAATAGGAAGTATCTAAATTGTTGAAACTATGCTATGTTCTATAACTGTCTCTTATACACATCTCTCCTCCTGCCCCCAATCCCTCCCAGCATCACAGTCTTTTCCAATGAGTCAACTCTTCACATGAGGTGGCCAAAGTACTGGAGTTTCAGCTTTTACAAAACCCCCTATATATCCTGGCTCCTTCCTCACTCCTGTCTCTTATACACATCTTATGCTATGTTCTATAATGAAAAAATATTCAATTATTAAAATTATAATTTTGTTAAGATAATAATTAAAGAAATTGCTGTCAATCTTATGTGATTAGTAAAAATACACAAAATATTTTATTTAGTATGAAATTTATGTAGAAGGAGCTTGGTTCAAGATGGGGAAAGAAGCATCAGATTGATAACAGAGATTATTTGGGGTTGAGGAATAATGAGTGTTTCTTTGTCACTATGTTTATAATTGTTCTATTTCTTGAACAATAGACACGTGCCACTTGATAAATCAAAAATTGTGAAAGATTTTTAAAATCTAGAAGCAGCAGGTCTGGAGGGAAGGTCACTGAACTTAGAGAGACTGAGAATCAGAATCTAATTTCAACTTCTCATGAAGAATGGACCTTGAGTATTCTACTTTATCCTCTGGGAACTCAGGTACTAAGTGGGGAAAAGAGTGCTACTTTGCAGAGTTGTCCTGATAGTTAAGTAAATAGATGCACCATGATAGGCATGTTGAGGCTGCCAAAAATTGTTACATAATTAAAAAACTGAATCTGGGGTGTGGGGAGCCTGATGATGAAACTTCCCTGGGAAGGAAAAAGCTTACCTAGACACTATCTTCTGCCTTTTCTAAAACCACATCAAATCGCCAACATCCGCTGGATCATCAAAAAAACAAGAGAGTTCCAGAAAAAACATCTATTTCTGCTTTACCAACTAAGCCAAAGCCTTTGACTGTGTGGATCACAATAAACTGTGGAAAATTCTGAAAGAGATGGGAACACCAGACCGCCTGACCTGCCTCTTAAGAAACCTATATGCAGATCAGGAAGCAACAGTTAGAACTGGACATGGAACAACAGACTGGTTCCAAATAGGAAAAGGAGTATATCAAGGTGATATATTATCATCCTGGTTATTTAACTTCTGTGCAAAGTACTTCATGAGAAACGCTGGGCTGGAAGAAGCACAAGCTGGAATCAAGACTGCCGGGAGAAATCTCAATAACCTCAGATATGCAGATGACACCACCATTATGGCAGAAAGTGAAGAGGAACTAAAAGCCTCTCGATGAAAGTGAAAAAGGAGAGTGAAAAAGTTGACTTAAAGCTCAACATTCAGAAAACGAAGATCATGGCATCTGGTCTCATCACTTCATGGGAGATAGATGGGGAAACAGTGGAAACAGTGGCTGACTTTATTTTGGGGGGCTCCGAAATCACTGCAGATGGTGACTGCAGCCATGAAATTAAAAGACGTTTACTCCTTGGAAGGAAAGTTATGACCAACCTAGATAGCATATTCAAAAGCAGAGACATTACATTGCCAACAAAGGTCTGTCTAGTCAAGTCTATGGTTTTTCCAGTGGTCATATATGGATGTGAGAGTTGGACCGTGAAGAAAGCTGAGCGCTGAAGAATTGATGCTTTTGAACTGTGGTGTTGGAGAAGACTCTTGAGAGTCCCTTGGACTGCAAGGAGAACCAACCAGTCCATTCTAAAGGAGATCAGTCCTGGATGTTCATTGGAAGGACTGATGCTAAAGCTGAAACTATAATACTTTGGCTACTGCGAAGGGTTGACTCATTGGAAAAGACCCTGATGCTGGGAGGGATTGAGGGCAGGAGGGGAAGGGGATGACAGAGGATGAGATGGCTGGATGGCATCACTGACTCAATGGACGAGAGTCTGAGTAAACTCCGGGAGTTGGTGATGGACAGGGAGGCCTGGCATGCTGCGATTCCTGGGGTCACAAAGAATCGGACACGACTGAGCGACTGAACTGAACTGAGATACTATCTTGCATGAAGTCCTTAGTTGTGGGGATGAAAATGTTGCCTGCCATATCAGCAAACAGAAGATGCTGCAGCCATCAAGCCAGCAGGCACTCCAGCTACCCTCAACAGTGTGCCCTGAAGGGACTCAGGATGGAAAAGAACAGGATACTGGCCCTAGATACCTAAGGTGCATATAAAAGTAGTGATTTCAATGAGCCCAGACTCCTGTGTCTTCCAATACAAAGAAAAAGCAGAAAATTCATTAGCATGAAATATCTGGTTTTCTTTAATTAACGGTAATCTGTTGAAGTTCCGACTAGTACCTGGTCTCTGTTACAAAACCCCCTATATATCCTGGCTCCTTCCTCACTCTTTGGAGCAGTTCCTCAGAGAAGTCCTCAGAAAGTCCACCAAATAAAATATAATTCTCAACTTTTAGGTTGTGTATTTTTTTCAGTAGACAGTTTCAGTCCTAAATTTACCACTTACTGCTCTGGGATCTCGTGCAAGTTACTTCGTCTCTCTTGGATTCAGTTTCTTTATCTGTAAAATGGGGAAGAGTAATAGTATCTGCTTCCCAGTATCATTTGGGTCAAAGCGATAATGCATAAGGAGTTAGCATCCTATAGCTTGTGTTGCAAATTGGCCCACCATTTTTTTTTTAATAAAGTTTTATTAGAACACAGCACACCCATTTGTTTACTTATTACCTAGGGCTGCTTTTGTGCTCCAAGGCAGACTTGAGTTGTGACAGAGAGCACATAGCCCACAAAACCTAAAATACTTACTGTCTAGCCCTTTATAGCAGAATTTTGCACACTCCTGAGATAATGTATATAAACTACCTAGAATGATGTCTGTCACTCAAAAAACGCTGCTGCTATTATTATCAATGTTATTACTATCATTATTGATTGACTCCTTTGCTTAGAAATAATTCTGGAAAATTACACCATTCAATTCCGTTTCCATCAATATTAGACCAAATGAATCCCAGATGGCTGAGTCATTCTTGCTGTATCACTCTTTAAAAATGATTGGACCAAGAGTTTCCAAGGAATTCTTCTGCAGTACATCCCAGTACATATCTATGATCACCTTTAGGAAAATATCTCGTCTCCTAGCTTTCCCTTTCACTGATTTTCCAATGCACATTGTATTTCCAATCGAGACAAAGAAGTTTTATGATTCTAAGTCTCTGCTGTTTATTCAGGCAGGATCTGGTCGTAGGCATCCTGGGACTCCAGGAGCTCAGCCGGTGCTGACAGGGAGAGAAGGGGGCATCAAGGAAACTGACCTCACCATGGAGCTGGTCCAGATGTACTGGCAGCAATCCCAGGTTAGGTTGAGAATGATCTGAGGAGCCCAGTTCAGTGAATTTGGTGAAATCATGGGAGCCCGGGCAGCGGGCAGGACCGAAAGTCAGGACGGAGAGGGGGCAACGGCACCGGCTGGAGAGCTGTCCAGTCAGCTCTCAAGTGTCTCCAGGGGAAACCGAGGCAAGGGATGCTTTATCTGGATTGGGCCAATGTGGGAGAGTAGGAGCCACCTGTTCCATGAGCCTGTGAATGCCCAGGTTCACTGTAGACTATCCAGATACCAGGTCTCAGCCCAGCTCATTGGCTTAGGATGAGATCATAGGTGAGCTGCCAGGTGAGACATTCCAGAATTCCAGAGGGAAAGAGATGTGCAAGCTCCATCCTACACATCCTGACCTTTCCCCTTGGTTTCTCTCAGTTGCAGAACTTCACCCACCCACAATTCTTTTTTTTTTTTAAATTAACTATTTTAAAATTTGGAATATAATTGCTTTACAATGTTGTGTTAGTTTCTGCAGTACAGCAACGTGAATCAGCTCTATGTGTACATGTATCCCCTCTCTCTTACTCCTGCCTCCCACTCCTCCATCCCAGCACCACAGAGCACCAAGTGGAGCTCCCTGTACTATACAGCTAGCTGTCTATTTCACACGCGATAGTGTGTATGCGTCAATGCTTCTCTCTCAATTTATCTCACCCTCCCCTTCCCTTACTCTGCCTGCAAGCCCTGCAAATAGGTTCATCAGTACTGTTTTTCTAGATTCCATATATAAGTGTTAATATACAATAGCTGTTTTTCTCTTTCTGACTTCCACCCACGAGTCTTGATTGAACCTTCACAAAAATTATGGAGATCATAATGGACTTTTGATCCTGGTGGAATTCACACAAAGTTCCTCCTTCCCTCTGAAACACCTATTAAGCAATTTAGGTAATTCATTAAGCATTTAGGTCGCAGGTTAAGCCTGAAAAATTATATTTTTAGCAAACTCCCAAGTGGTATTGGGGCTTCCCTGGTGACTCAGATGGTAAAGAATCTGCCTGCAATGCAGGAGACTTAGGTTCAATCCCTGGGTTGGGAAGATTCCCTGAAGGAGGAAATGGCAACCCACTCCAGTATTCTTGGCTGAAGAATTCCATGGACAGGCTACAGTCCATGGGGTTGCAAGAGTTGGACATGACTGCATGACAAACACTTCCAGGTGGTGATGATGTAAGAGATAGGTGGACTCCAGGTTATGTGCTAAGTCATTTCAGTTGTGTCTGACTCTTTGCAATCCTATGGACTATAGCCCACCAGGCTCCTCTGTCCATGGAATTCTCCATGCCCTCCTCCAGGGGTTCTTCCCAACTCAGAAATCAAACCCGCATCTCTTATTTCTCCTGCATTGGCAGGCAGCTCTACCACAAGCATTTACCACTAGTACCACCTAGGAAGCCCAAATGGCCTCCGGTTTCCATTTCATGGGTATGAAGAAGTGGGCTTCACCTTGGATACTCACTACTGTTGCATTTTCTGAGACAAGAGATAGGTAGGCTCCAGTTAAGGCATTTAGAATCAGCCTCCTGTTTGCCTTCTGAAATGGAAGTGACAACAGCAACAGGATAAATTGCCAGTGTTTGTCTCTTGTAAACACCTTAAGGTGATAGTCAAGGCGATAGTCAAGGTAATAGGCATGGCAAAGACAAAGAGGGGCAAAGCCCTATTTGAGTAAAGGATTGAAGGATCTCTATCCTCCACTGTTTTGAGACAAGGGAAATACTACACATGTGCAGAAAGGCTCCTTGTGGGTCAAAATTCAGGGGAGAATGCCAAACCATATTGACTCTTGCTCTTCCCAGAAGCCTTAACTTTGACATCCATCTTGGCTGAGAGGTACATGTGCACCCCAGGGGAGGGTCCCAGGGTAAGTCAGGTGTGGAAAAAGAAACCAGATAATTGGCCTGAAGGAAGACAAAGACCTGGAAGAACCAGCCTACATGAATGACTTAACCACCTCTTTACTGCACTCCTCCTCACTAGCAGGGACACCCACACCCTTTCCCTCTGGAAAACATCACTGTGTAGAGAGTGCAAACGTGCAGCATCCTGGCCAAATTTTGCTGGCAGATGGATATTTCCTGGATTGCATGGTATTTTTTGGAATTTAGAATTGATTGACAAACTTAAAGGTTGGGATGTTTTTACCTCTCTTGAAAAATTGGAAGATGAGCACCACTGGGGTTCCCTCTGGGTGAGCATCTCTGCCTTGCGTCTGTCTTTTACTAAACAAACCATTTCTCTGAGTGCTTTCCCACTATGTCTCTAATAATAAGCTTGGTACCTGCATTTACAGTTTCTGCCTCTGTGATAAATGCATTTTTCAGTGGGGGCAAAGATTCAGGGATAATAGCTTATAGCCTCTAGTTCTTACTGTTCTGGTGGCTAGGATTCCTGGCTCTCATCCAGGCTACCCAAGTTCAATTCTTGGGTCGAGAATTAAGATCTCACTTCACACCACCACTGACTGCTGACTCCCAGAGACCAGTGTTAGTGCTTCTGATCAAAGGACCATACTTGGAGAATAGAACTCTAGGAAACAACTTGTGTGCAAAACAGACATCCAGAGCTCAAACTACGATCTCCAGTTCCGCTGAATATCAGAATCCTTAGTAGGTGCTATTCAGCCTTTTTACAGGGGCTTCCCTGGTGGCTCAGTGGCTAAAAGCGTCTGCCTGGAATGTGGGAGACCTGGGTTCGATCCCTGGGTTGGGAAGATCCCCTGGAGAAGGAAATGGCAACCCACTCCAGTATTCTTGCCTGGAGAATCCCATGGAGGGAGGAGCCTGGTAGGCTACAGTCCATGGGGCCTCAAAGAGTCGGACATGACTGAGCGACTTCACTTTCACTTTCACAGATGAATCAAGGGAGGTATAAAGAGATAAAATGGGCTGACTCAAGATGAAATGCTTAGGAGGAGTAATTCTCAACTAGAGAAGAAGTGGAGAGTTGAGGCATGAACCAAAAGCTGCAAACAGAAATGCCTGCAGAGACCATGCGGATAGCCTTAGTGAAAGTGGTTTCCTGGGAGCTTGGAGCACGTGTAGTTTGTTTCCAGTTGTCATCATGTGAGAACCCCAGTGGTGCTCATCTTCCAATTTTTCAAGAGAGGTAAAAACATCCCAACTTTTAAGTTTGTCAATCAATTCTAAATTCCAAAAAATACCATGCAATCCAGGAAATATCCATCTGCCAGCAAATTTTGGCCAGGATGCTGCAAGTTTGCACTCTCTACATAGGGATATTTTCCAATCCTATGTGCATACATATTTCCTTTTATAAATATAGGCTCTGATATAACAGGTCTGAGATGGACTTGAGCTTTTTAATTTCTAACAAGCTCCTGCATGATGCTAAGGCTGCTGCTCCAATGGAGTACAGGCTGAATAGCAAAGAACAGAATTACTCAGTGTATGGTTTGTGGAAAGACAGCAACAGCATTACTGGGGAGCTTGTTTGAAATGCATATTCTCAGCCCAACCCTAGAAATTCTGAATACAAATTTTTGGGGTTGGGACTTGGAAGTCTGTTTTTATTAAAAACACATCCTACAGATGATTCTTCTGCATATTCAAGTTTGAGAAGCACTGAATAGATCAGTGGTTGTACTACTTTAGTGTGTAAAGGAATCCTTGTGATTTAAAAATATTGATGCCTACAGCCTTTTAAAATTGATTTAGAGTGGAGCTGGGCACCAGGGCTTTTAGAACTCAGTTACATTAGTCATATTGGAACTAAGTTGGTACTAATATGCAAGCAAGTTTGAAGACCTCCACCCCAGGAGTTCACATCAGATTCTTCTGTGCATTTGGTCTAAACTAGAGAAATAGGAATATATTTTTTGAATAGAGAGGTGATTTCAGCTGAAGCTTGGGAATGGGAGTCGCATTTTCATGAAGTCCATTGTTCCTGCCCGGCAGCCCACGTGTCTGGGAGGAACTGCTGTGAAGCTGCGTAGGATAGGAGCCCTGACTTTACCCCATGTGCTAAGAAGCCAGCACCCCTGCTTTCCATGCCACTTCCAGATTCTTCCCCCAGTCAAGACCTTGCTGAGAAATGAAGCTACATCACACTTGGCCAATTAGAAGGTGACAACCAGCCAGTGCCTGGAGTGGCCAGTGGCCAAAGTAACTGATCCACAAATGGCCCATCTGGTCAGGAATTGAAGCCTGGCTTTGGTACTTTGCCTGATCGTGTAGTTATAATGCAAGGCACTCTATTTTCTGGTTTTATAAGTTAATTCATGGACCAGTTAAGTGTCTGAAATAGCAATATTAATCACAGTGAGAATGACCATATGAATTCATCTCCTGGGATGTTGTTCAAATGCTCTGGCCTGGACTGTTTCTGAAGATACGTTGAGCTTGGGAGAAAATGGGACTCGTACAGGGCTTCAGAACACAGAGGAAAAACTGATATCTCAGAAGGAATCCAGAGGAAAATGGGCCTGTTTCCAGTGGCTGAGGATGGAGCAAAAGGAGAGAGCAGTAAGTAGAATCGTAGCGTCACCAAGCATTCAAAGAGACAGAATGGAAGCTACAGCAGATAATCCGCAATAGAGAGGAAATGAAACAAAGTAAGTGGGTTCTGGAGGCAGAATTTGGAAAGCATCCCAGAGGGCCATAGGATGCAGGTGGAATGCCTGCGGTGAGTTGATGGACTGGAAAGGAGATGCTGAGGACAATAAGCCTGCTTGAACAAAAGGACAATAATCCTGTTTAGACAATATCTCTCATTACCTCCTTCTACTGATACATTTGTCAGTTAGTGAACAAATATTTGTTGATCCCCCACTATGATCCCGGAGAAGGCAATGGCACCCCACTCCAGTACTCTTGCCTGGAAAAATCCCACAGCCTGGTAGGCTGCAGGCCATGGGGTCGCGAAGAGTCGGGCACGACTGAGTGACTTCACTTTCACTTGTCACTTTCATGCGTTGGAGAAGGAAATGGCAACCCACTCCAGTGTTCTTGCGTGGAGAATCCCAGGGATGGTGGAGCCTGGTGGGTTGCCGTCTATGGGGTTGCACAGAGTCGGACACGACTGAAGCGACTTAGCAGCAGCAGCAACAGCAGCACTATGATCCAGGCAATGGGTTAAGTTGGGTTGCATTCTCCACTTTCACTGATGAATAGTTTTAACTTGAATCAGTAATGGCACCCCACTCCAGTACTCTTGCCTGGAAAATCCCACAGACGGAGGAGCCTGGTAGGCTGCAGTCCATGGGGTTGCGAAGAGTCGGACACGACTGAGTGACTTCATTTTCACTTGTCACTTTCATGCGTTGGAGAAGGAAATGGCAACCCACTCCAATGTTCTTGCGTGGAGAATCCCAGGGATGGTGGAGCCTGGTTGGCTGCTGTCTATGGGGTTGCACAGAGTCGGGCACGACTGAAGCAACTTAGCAGCAGCAGCAACAGCAGCACTATGATCCAGGCAATGGGTTAAGTTGGATTGCATTCTCCACTTTCACCGATGAATAGTTTTAACTTGAATCAGCATGTTCTAAAGATTCATTCATACATTTTACAAATGTATCTTCTGAATTCCAGGTACTGTGTTAAACACTAGAGATAAAATAGCAAAGAAATCATACTCTAAAATTGCTTCTACTTTCATGGAGATCACAGGCTAGTGGTGGAAGCAAATGATAAATAAACAAGTGAAGTGAAAGTCACTCAGTCATGTCTGACTCTCTGTGTCCCCATGGACTATTCAGTCCATGAAACTCTCCAGGCCAGAATATTGGAGTGGGTAGCCTTTCCTTTCTCCACGGGATCTTCCCAACCCAGGGATCAAACCCAGATCTCCCACATTGCAGATGGATTCCTTACCAGCTGAGCCACAAGGGAAGCCCAAGAATACTGGAGTGGGTACCCTATCTCTTCTCCAGCAGATCTTCCTGACTCAGGAATTGAACTGGGGTCTCCTGCATTGCAGGTGGATTCTTTACCAGCTGAGCTATCAGGGAAGCCAAAGGAACAAATAAATATTTTTCAATACCATGAAGAAAAACTAGAGGGTACTAACAAGAAAAGTTTTCTTAAAGAAAATCTTTCTTTTAGAGGCTTGGATAAGTTTTCCAGAAGAAAAAACATTTAGGTTGATAGCTGAGAGGAGAATGAGAGTTAATTAAGCCAGGGCTGTAATGAGACTCTGGCAAATGAAACAGAATGTACAGAGGCCCAGGGGCAGGGAGGAGCATGATGCTTTCAAGAATGGAAAGGGGGTTGGAACAGACTGAACGAGGAGAAGGAACCAGCTCTTGCCAGGACTAGTGTGCAGTGAGAAGGACTTGGAACTTCATCCAAGAGGATACCATTTAAAGGCTTTAACCAAACAGCATTTCCTGAAGAGTGAATCTGGATAAATTCTTCGAGCTGTCGATGTTGATGACCCGGCTGTCCCTGAAAAAAAAAAAAGAATTTTGCCTGAATTTAAGTTCTCTCTTGATAGGGAGTTCTCAAAATTTCCAGGCAACGGAAGCTGTCATTTTCCAGCAGTGAGTGCCCCTAGCTGGCAACTAAATTCAGGTGTCTTAGCATCTGATCCCCAGATGTTTAGGGGGCCGATGTGCTTTCTGATCCTCTTACTCAAGAAATACAGCCAGGACTAAGTGACGCTGCTGGGCTTACCTGAACTCTTGGCTTCACCACGGCGTAGTTAGCTTTGTATTTTTAACAGTATCCCTTAGGGGTACTGTGTAGAGGAGAGATTAAAGGCTCAAGAGCAAACGCACATCAGTGCATTTTCTCTGTGTGTTCATGTATTACAATGGCTGAAGTAGATCTGGGATATTAGTGTGTTCTTGCTGTGTGTATTTGTCTATTAGAGTGATTGAAATGTGTTCATCATCTCCTCATTCTGGTTTCTGTATATATTTGTCCACTGTAATGGTTGAATCAGATTCCTAGTGTGCCCTCGAGGTAGGCAGGTAGATAGATAAATAGATAGAAGGGAAGGAAGGAATAAGACATGTTAAGATGGTGGATAGATAGATGGATAGATAGATGGATAGCTATCAATATAGTAGATACCGATATAGATAGATATAGCTCTACCAGTTTCTATCTAGGAGAACTTGAGCACCCCTCTTTGCCTCAGTTTCCCCATCTGGATAAGCTGGAAATAACAGATCCTAAACAAGAGGGTTATTGTGAGTCAATATACAGAAGCCCTTAAAATATTACCTGGCATGTAGTAAATGTGACAAGTGATGACCATTATTTCATGAACGTTATCTCATTTAATCATCATAAATATCATAAATTCAAGGTGGTGAGTACTACCCCTATTGTACAAATGAGTATATCTAGGTTCAGAAAGATTAAAGGATGTTCCCAGGCTCTACTTCACTATGTTGCCAAAACTCATCACTGTTGTACTGCCTCTTCCTTATTCCTACAGATTAGACTCATTGAACCCCACAGGATACAGCAGTGGGTTGTCATTTCCTCCTCCAGGGGATCTTCCCAGTCCAGGGATTAAACCTGTGTCTCTTATGTCTCCTGCACTGGCAGGTGGGTTCTTTACCACCTGGGAAACCCAAACCCCACACCACCCAGAACAAAAATCACGCTTGCTATAGACACATATTGGGCTTCCCAGGTGGCACCAGTGGCAAAGAATCTGTCTGCTTATGCAGGAGACTTAAGAGGCGCAGTTTCAATCCCTGGGTCGGGAAGATCCCCTGGAGGAAGAAATGGCCACCTGTTCCAATACTCCTGCCTGGAGAATCCCAGGGGCAGAGGAGCCTGGCAGGCTACAGTTCATCAGGTCTCGAAGAGTCAGACACGACTGAGGGACTGAGCACATACACGTAGGCAAGTTGCCAAGTGAGACTTTAGACTCCTTCCTGAGGTGGCCTCTGCACCCTTTTCCATCTATCTGGTATTCCAGTGGACCGTTGTAACACCGAGTCACACAGAGTTAACCCAAGAAGGAGCTAAGCATACCTCATTGGTGCTCAACTCAAGGTAGGTCATGTATTTTAGGCCCTGGTGTCAGCAGGTAGCATAAAGGACAGAGTCCCTGCCCTCTTGGTGCTTAGCCTCTACTGCAAGAGAGAGATAAGTGAAAATGTAATATAACAGGTACTAACAAGTGCTATAAAGAAAGAAAGAGCAGGAAAAAAGATAGCACCATAAAATTCTTCAATTTCCCTTAAACTGTTGCTCTCTGTCTTAAAGCAATCATTTTTTGTGACCTGCCATCTGACATGCATGGTCTCTCCAAGTGGCCAAGACATTTCAGTGCAGACAAGAGAGTAACACTTAAAAGATCAACTCCATGGAACAGATGGCTTAGTTATTTCATGCCAATTAAATCAACCATTCAGCTGTCTGATCCATTGCTCGCTGATCAAGCTACAAGGAGCCTCTTAGGCTGGTGCAGATATCTGATTGAATGTAAAGACGCTAATGGAGACAGACATGAGGGTCATGCAGACAATAGGGCATATATTGAGATATAGAAATTGTACAGTGGCATCGTGGGGTGGTAGAGGAGCAAGGAGAAATTGCAGGAGGAGAGATTGGGGTTAAAAAAGCTTTATGTGAAGAGGATAATGTTGTGGGGAGATGTGACAAGGGTAATTATTCAATCCATTTAGACAAATGTTATTGCAGAAATGTACTTACTTTGTGCCAGGCTCTGTGTTCAGCCCTGGAAAGCAGGACAAGGACATTTAGAAGTACAGAAGAGGGGACTTTCCTGGTGGTCTAGTGGTTAAGACTTCATCTTCAAATGCAGGGGGTGTGGGTTCGATCTCTGATCAGGGAGCTAAGATGCCACAGGCCTCGTGGCCAAAACACCAAAACATAAAACAAACAATATTGTAGCAAATTCAATAAAGACTTCAAAGCTAAATAAGTAAAGACACATAAGATGCTGCATGCGTGCTAAGTCACTTCTGTCATGTCTGACTCTTTGCGACCCTTTGGACTCTAGCCCATCAGGCTCCTCTGTCCATGGAATTCTCCAGGGAAGAACACTGGAGTGTGTTGCCATGCCTTCCTCCAGGGAAACTTCCTGACCCAGGGATCGAACTCCTGTCTCTAATGTCTCCTGCATTGGCAGGGATGTTCTTTACCACTAGCACCACCTGGGAAGCTCCATAAGATATTGTCCCTGCCTCAAAGGAGCTCACAGTCTAGAGCTAGAGGCAGCTTCAGAAACAGAAAGCTGTTTGGGATTCGCAGGTGTGAACTATTTATGCGTAGGATGGATAAACAACAAGGTCCTATTGTATAGCACTGGGAACTATATTCAATATCCTATGATAAACCATAATGGAAAAGACTATAAAAATGCATATATATGTATAAATGAATCACTTTGCTGTACAGCAGAAATTAACACAGCAATGTAAATCAACTATACTTCAATTTAAAAAAAAGAGAGAAACAAAAAGCTGTGGTGTGAAGTCCAGTGAGAAATAGGCAGCCATGTGGTCCTGGGTGCAACTGGAGTCTATGTTTATTTTTTTAAACACTTGATAAGAAATTGACTAGTAAGGAGATTGACTGGCACATCCTAAAACTCCCTGGGCAATGACATCACATGTGATAAGAACCCAGACACTGTGAAGTCACTGATGCTGGACCACTGGGTGGCTATCCTACAGTGGCCATCCAAAGGCCCTGTGCTCCCACACTTTGAGTGGAGTTGGCCCAAAAGTGAACAATTCCTGCTGCGTCAGTCATCTTGGCAAGGGCTGAGTCCTTGGACATGAGGATTGAGAGGCAGGCCTAGACTGAGATGATCCGGGAAATTTTCTGTCCTCTTTCTGTGATTATAAAATTATGAAAAGAACTGAATCTCTTCCAGGGGTGAGCACAGCCTTCCCCTACCCTCCGGCAGCAGGAAAGGGGCTGAGGCAGAGTTAATGAGGAGGGCTCCAGGCATGGGTGAAGGGTGTAAGTTATTCTTTAAGCTGCCCATCAGTAGGGGCTTCTCAGGTGGTGCTAGTGGTAAAGAACCCGCCTGCCAATGCAGGAGACAGAAGTGAGTTTGATCCACTTGGGTCTGGAAGATCCCCTAGAGGAGGGCATGGCAACCCACTCCAGTATCCTTGCCTGGAGAATCCCATGGACAGAGGAGCCTGGCGGGCTACAGTCCATAGAGTCACAGAGAGTCAAACACGATTGAAAAGACTTAGCATGTACATACATTAGTAACTCCTTTCCATGACATCAAAGCTCCAGGAAAGCCTCCTTAAAAGATACAGCCTGGACTTCCCTGGTAGTCCAGTTGTTTAGAGTCCGCTTGCCAATGCAGGGGCCATGGGTTCCACCCCTGATCCAGGAAGATCCATGTGCTGCTGGGCATGGAGCCAGAGAACTGCAACTCCTGAAGCCCGTGGGCCCTAGAGCCCATGCTCCGCAACAAGAGGAGCCACTGCAAACAGAAACACACACACCGAAAATAGAGAAAGCCCTCGAGCAGGAAGGAGGACCCAGCCAAAAAAATAATAATGATTAATCTTAAAAAAAGAAAGCTACAACCTGGCACTTCCCTGGCAGTCCAATGGTCAAGACTCCATTCTTTCAATACAAGGGAAGTGGGTTCATTCCCTGGTCAGGGAACTAAGGTCCTACACGCTGTGTGATGCACCCCAAAAAAGAAAAAGAGTGTACGCTAAATAAATAAATAAAAGTTCAGTTCAGTTCATTCACTCAGTTGTGTCTGACTCTTTGC
>SJYT01032250.1:0-40870 GCA_006410635.1 Cephalophus harveyi | reverse complement strand
TGAGCTTTAAGCCAACTTTTGCATTCTCCTCTTTCACTTTCATCAAGAGGCTTTTTAGTTCCCCTTCACTTTCTGCCATAAGGGTGGTGTCATCTGCATATCTGAGATTATTGATATTTATCCTGGCCATCTTGATTCCAGCTTGTCCTTCTTCCAGCCCAGCGTTTCTCATGATGTACTCTGCATAGAAGTTAAATAGGCAGGGTGACAGTATACAGCCTTGATGTACTCCTTTTCCTATTTGGAACCAGTCTGTTGTTCCAGGTCCAGTTCTAACTGTTGCTTCCTGACCTGCATATAGGTTTCTCAAGAGGCAGGTCAGGTGCTCTGGTATTCCCATCTCTTTCAGAATTTTCCACAGTCTATTGTGATCCAGGCAGTCAAAGGCTTTGGCATAGTCAATAAAGCAGAAATAGATGTTTTTCTGGAACTCTCTTGCTTTTTTGGTGATCCAGCAGATGTTGGCAATTTGATCTCTGGTTCCTCTGCCTTTTCTAAAACCAGCTTGAACATCTGGAAGTTCACGGCTCACGTACTGCTGAAGCCTGGCTTGGAGAATTTTGAGCATTAAAAGTATTTTAATGAATTAAATATTTTAATGAAGTGTTTTAAAAGAATTTTGAGCAAATAAAAGTAGAGTATGTATTTTAAAAAACTTTAAAAAGCTATACCTATCACAATGTGTGTCTGGTATGTGCTTTGTGCATGCGTGCCCAGGTGTGTCTGACGCTTTGATATGCCACGGGCTATAGCCCTTTAAGCTCTTCTGTCCGTGGGATTCTCCAGGCAAGAATATTGGAGTGGGCTACCATTTCCTCCTCCAGGGGATCTTCCCAATCCAAGGGTGGAACCCTTGTCTCCTGTGTCAGCGGGCGGATTTTTACCACTGTGCCATCTGGGAAGCCCTCCAACTGGAATGCAAATATTAAAAAATATGTGATGGAAGTGTTAGCTAGTGTCACGGTGGTAATCATTTTGAGGTATATAAGTGCATCAAATTAACTAATTGGACATCTTAAACCTGCATGTTGTTATATGTCCCCAGAATGCTGAAAAAATTAACCAAAGGCTTGATATCCAAATATATAGAGATTTCTCCAAAATCAATAAGATATAAATACTAAAACAATAGAAAATTAGGCAAATACTCTAAAAAGGCAAGGCACAAAACAGAGAAATGCAAACAAAACAATGTTTAATCTTATAAGTAACCAAGAAAATGTAAAACAAAATAACATTTCATGAGTGTTTTTCCACAGTGAAATAAGAAAGTTTAGGCAATATTAAGTGCCTGTGGACAGACATTTCCATACCATGTTGACAGAAAATCAATCTGGTAAAACTTTTCTAGAAAGTAATGCAATAGTATATTACTTTTTTAAAAAAAGAAATGCATCTGACTCCCTACCAAGAGATTTGGATGGATATCCTTGGCAAACTCATGGATGCAGAGTGGTACATTTAACTGGAGAGGAAGAAAATATAGATCTTCCTCAGCTTCCAAGGTTTACTTTCTGATATCCATATACGTGGGTGTTCATGCTTGCTCAGTCGGATGTGACCTTTTGTGATTCCATGGACGACAGACTGCCAGGCTCCTCCATCCATGGCATTTTTCAAGCAAGAATACTGAAGTGTGTTGCCATTTCCTCCTCAGGGAACTTTCCCAACCCAGGGACTGAACCCATGTCTCTTGTACCTCTTGCATTGGCAAGCAGATTCTTTACCACTGTACCACCTGGGAAGCCCCATACACCCATAATAAGTTGAGTACGGCTTCCCATGTGGCTCAGTGGTAAAGAATCTGCAGCCAGTACAGGAGACACAAGAGACTCGGGTTCCATTCCTGGGTCCCGAAGATCCCCTGGAGGGGGAAATGACCACCCATTTCAGTATTCTTGCCTGGAAAATTCCATGGACAAAGAAGCCTGGTGGGCTATAGTCCATGGGATCACAAGGAGTTAGGCACAATTGAGCACATAAGCCACAAGCTGAAAATGCTGTAAGTCAAAGATGCATTTAAAACAGTTAACCTACTGACCATGCAAAATTCCAGACAGAATGAAGCACAAGATGGAATCAAGATTGCCGAAAGAAATATCAATAACCTCAGATATGCAGATGAGGTTATGGCAGAAAGCAAAAAGGAATTAAAGAGCTTCTTGGTGAAGGTAAAAGAGGAGAGTGAAAATGCTGGCTTAAAACTCAACATTTAAAAATCTAAGATCATGGCATCTGATCCCATCACTTCCTGGCAAATAGAAGGGTAAACAATGGAAACAGTGACAGACTTTATTTTCTTGGTCCCCCAAACTACTGCAGATGGTAACTGCAGTCATGAAATTAAATGACACTTGTTCCTAAGAAGAAAAGCTTTGACAAACCTAGACAGAGTATTAAAAAGCAGAGACATCACTTTACTAACAAAGGCCCATATAGTCAAAGCTATGGTTTTTCCAGTAATCATGTACAGATATGAGAGTTGAACCAGAAAGAAGGTTGAGCACCAAAGAATTGATGCTTTTGAACTATGGTGTTGGAGAAGACTCTTGAGAGTCCCTTGGACTGCAAGGAGATCCAACCAGTCCATCCTAAAGGAGATCAGTCCTGGGTGTTCATTGGAAGGACTAATGCTGAAGCCAAAGCTCGAATACTTGGGCCTTCTGATGGGAAGAACCGACTCATTGGAAAAGACCCTGATGCTGGGAAAGATTGAAGACAGGAGGAGATGGGAGGACAGAGGATGAGATGGTGGGATGGTATCACCAACTCAATGGACAAGAGTTTGAGCAAACTCCTGGAGATGGTAAAGGACAGGGAAGCCTGGCGTGCTGCAGTCCATGTGGTCTCAAAGAGTCAGGTACGACCGAGTAGTCGAACAACAACCGAACATCACACCTTAGCCTACCTTGTCTTAAATGTGCTCAGAACACTTACATTAGCCTGCAGTTGGGCAAAATCATCTAACACAATGCCTGTGTTATAAAAGGTGTTGACTATCTCATGCAATTTATTGACTACTGCACTGAAAGTGGAAAACAGAACGGTTATCTGGGTCCACAATGACTTTAAGCGCATGGGTTGTTTACCCTTTTGGTCACCTGGCTGTCTGGGAGCTGCAGCTGCCACTGCCCGGCATCAGGTAGAGCACCATGTGGCATCCGGCTAGCCCAGGAAAAGAGCAAAATTCAGAGTACAGCTTCTATTGAATGCCCATTGCCTCAGTACCATCATAAGGTCGAAAAACCGTAAATCAAGCCACTGTTAAATCAGGGACTGTCTGTAAACAGCAGTAGCAGAACACTTAAATGATAGTGTGAACGCTATGGAGCTGTGAAACAAAGGCAGTAAATTTATAAATGTTTATCTAGAAATATCCTCAGCACATATTGTTAAGTGGAAAAGTAAGTTGCATAATATGATGTATCAACATATAGCATGATACTATTTCTGTTAAAAGGAAGTCGCACAAAGGCAAACTGTATTTTTAAAAGAATGCCCAAACACTCATTATATATTATACATATAGATTCAAATGTAGATGACGTAGACGCAGCTGTGGGTATAGCTTTAGATGCTGACACAGATAGAGATATATACATAATACATGTAGAATAATTGGAAGGCTATACATCAGCCTGATATCAAGGGCTACCTCAAAGGTGGCAATTTGGGTGTGTGGGCAGAAGAATGAGAAAGGGAATTTTCACTTTGTATTTTGTATATATCTGCCTTAAATACACACACGTGCTTGTGGGTAATTACGATAAGAATGTATCTAGATAGTCTGCCACTAGAAAAAGAGGCACATGGAAGAGTCAGGGGGTGGGGTAAAGAAAGAAAGGAGAGCGGGAATAAAGGAAGGAAGGAAGGGAGATAAAGGAAGATGGATGGATGAGATTCGGAGGAATTTGCATGAAAGTGATGAAATTCTGATTTTATCCTTGAACTGGGAAGAAATTACTAGAGGCTTATAAACAAGTAACAGGTATTCTGAGATCTGTAAGTCATACATGGGATCAAGTGATTCTCAGGCTACCTGGAGACAAAAAAGGTCAGAAATGTGTTGGAACCATTCAAAAAGACACACGCACCCCAATGTTCATTGCAGCACTATTCATAATAACCAATATATGGAACAACCATCTATAGAGGAATGGATAAAGAAGATGTGGTACATATATACAATGGAATATTATTCAACTATATAAAAGGAACAATATTGGGTTATTTGCAGAAACATAGATGGACCTAGAGTCTGTCATGCAGAGTGAAGTAAGTCAGAAAGAGAAAACGTAGAAATCAAGAAAAATGGTACAGATGAACCATTTTCAGGGTAAGAATAGAGACACAGATGAAAAGAACAGGTGTGTGGGCCCAGGTCAGGGAGGAGAGATGGGACGAACTGATAGGTCGGGACTGAGGTATGTGCACTGCCATGCGTAAATCAGCTAGTGGGAACCTGCAGTATAGCATGGGGAGCTCAGCTGGGTGCTCTGTGGTGACTGAGACGGGTGGGATAGGGCGGTGGGGAGGGAGACCCTAGAGGGAGGCGGTATAGGTGCACAAATAGCTCATGTATTTTATTGTGCATTGTGTTAGTTGCTTCAGTCATGTCCAACTCTGTACAAGTGTGTGTGTGTGTGTGTGTGTGTTAGTCACTCAGTCCTTGTAAAGAAGCTATGCTGCTAAGTCACTTCAGTCATGTCCAACTCTGTGTGACCCCATAGATGGCAACCTGCCAGGCTCACCCATCCCTGGGATTCTCCAGGCAAGAATGCTGGAGTACGTTGCCATTTCCTTCTCCAATGCACGAAAGTGAAAAGTGAAAGGGAAGGCGCTCAGTTGTGTCCAATTCTTCGCGACCCCATGGACTGCAGCCCACCAGACGCCTGCATCCATGGGATTTTCCAGGCAAGAGTGGGGAGCCATCACCTTCTCCGTGTAAAGAAGCTATATCCTAATATAAAAATTAAATTCTTAAAAAAATGATGAAAGCCTGAACTAGGGCAGTGATCCAAGAAAACTTCTTAGAAAAAGGTTAGATTTCCAGGTGGGATAGTTTAAAAGCTTCCAATGAAGATGGGGCACAGAGCTGTGGAATGGTAGAAGCGAACTTCAGCTTAGCACATTCTGACGCAAAATTCCCTTCTCTTAGCATCTATGCTAAGGTGACTTTGTTATTGTTTTCACCACTTCCTCACTATTTTGCCTAGAAGGCCCAGAAAGACTGGCGAATACTTAACAGTCACAGCTAGCGCCCTCTGATTTCAAATTCTGTGTTCTTTCAAGATATCTTTGGACTGAATCGGCTTCTTTCTCATAATTCCCTGTGAGCTGTTCACTGTCACTTAAATTTCACAGGAAGAAACTCACCAGGCTGCATCTGAGAAAATGTTGTTCATTGTTAGTGCTAAGGGCACAATGGTAAAAAAAGAAAAATTTTCAGTCGGTTGTGAAAATGTATTACTTTTAGTTGTAAAATTTAATTCACTAGAAATAACTTTATTTTGTAATAAATATTCTTAAGAAATTTTGCTAGCAGTGGTCCAGTGGCTAAGACTCCGGACTCCCAATGCAGATGGCCTGGGTTTAATCCCTGGTTGGGGAATTAGATACCACACACTGCAACTAAGAATTCACTTGCTGCAGCTAAAGATCCTGCATGTCACAGCTAAGATCAAAGATCCCATGCGCAACAAATAAGATGGGGCATGGTCAAACAGATAAATAAAAATAAACACTAAAAAATTAAATAAGTATTTCTAATTCTTTTAAAATAAAAGGTTGTTCAATTACTGTCTGGAGGGGCTAGATTCACAACTAGGTCTTTGAATGTCAAAGATCATGTTCCTCCTTACATTGCCCATGAATCAACCTTGTAGCCTGCTACTATAACAGAAGCATTGTCTGTGATAATAATAGCATTCATGTGCCATTTATTCAGTGAGGAATTGTGGTGGATGTTCTTTTGAGTGCCTAGCCAATCCATGCCTCCCTGTCTAAGAACTGTGCTCACCCAAAAGCCCCGATCCCAGAGTCCTATTTGTGCCATGTGCTTCCAGGTCCTTATGAGTGAGTGAAAGTCGTGTCCAACTCTTTGCAACCCCATGGACTATACAGTCCATGGAATTCTCCAGGCCAGAATACTGGAGTGAGTAGCCATTCCCTTCTGCAGGGGATCTTCCCAACCCAGGTACTGAACCCAGGTCTCCCATGTTGCGGGCAGATTCTTTACCAGCTGAGCCACCAGGGAAGCCCGTTCCTTAAATGGGGCTTCCAGTTCCTTAAACTATAGGTCATCAAGCTTGTCCCAAATGGTCATGCTAAGTTTCTTTCTCACAGATGTTTGGAACTGGGGTCAGGAGCTATAGGTCATTTACCATGGATTCTCTACACAAAGGTCATGTAATCCTAGAACTGAGGGTGCTATGTTGGGGCAGCTATTGGTAATTACATATGAGCAAGAATAAGAAACCAGTCTTAAGAAAGGAAAGTGCATCAGACTCACCGAGAAGAGTAGAGATGAGAAGCCTCTGGGATTCCGACCAGAGAATCAGAGCATGGTGGCCTTAGTTTTTTGATGTTTTCTAGTTCATTATGGGGGTTTCCCAGGCGGCCCAAGTGGTAAAGAACCCGCCTGGCAATGCAGGAAACACGAGAGACACCAGTTTGATCCCTGGGTCGGGAAGATCCCCTGGAGAAGGAAAGGGCAACTCACTCTGGTATTCTTGCCTGGAAAATTCCATGGACAGAGGAACCTGGTGGGCTATGGTCCATGGGGCTGCAAAGTGTCAGACGTGACTGAGCAACACACACATAGTTCACTGTGAGATTCAGTTGTACATGAGTTTCCTGAAATATCCTGTTTCCTTATGTTCCTGGTCCATACATATTCCTCCATTCATCTTTCCCTTCATTCACAGAAGTTGGATCTACGCTCATTGGTTTAGAGGAGAGAGGCAACAGAGTGGAAAAATTCAAGTTACCAAATTTGTCTTCTTGTCTTGCATTTACTTTTCAAAATCAATGTCTCAGGTATTCTCAGGCTCAGCAAAGAAGAGCAGTTCCCTAGTCTGGAGGTGGGGTTGGGGAGAGGGTAAACTTACGAGTTCATTGTCTAGGGCCCCAAAAGGATCCTATTCCCTCCCAGTCACACCAGCAAGACAGCAGCTAGACTCCAGAGAGGAAATGGCTTGGCCGTGGTTCGTTTTACCTATCAATTTGAGAGGCTAAGAGATGCGCAGATAGAAGTAAAACGTTGTTCCTGGGTGTGTCTATGAAGGTGTTTCCAGAAGAGATTAGCATTTGATTCAGTAGAGTGAAGAAGAGCTTCCTTCACCAAGGCTGCTGCGCATCTTCCAATCCGTTGAGGGCCTGAGCAGAACGAAAAGGTGGACGAAGAACGGTAAATCTGCTCCATGCTGAGCTGAGCCATCCGTCTTCTCCCCCCCTCAGCCATCACTGCTCCTGTTTCTTGGGCCTTTTCGGACTCTGACCAAGACTTTACGACCTTGCTCCTCTGGTTCTCAAAACCTCAGGTTTGTACTGGAACTACACCAACAGCTTCCCTGGGCCGCCAGCTTGTAGATGGCAGATTGTGTTACAGTAAGTCTCCAACTTACAAAACTTCAAGTTCTGGGCTTTCAAAGATGTGAAGGTGCATTCCATCAGTGTCAGGCATGAGTCTGCAGCTTGTCCTGTCTCCATCGCTGATATTTCAGTTCTCCCATCTTCTACCTCCTCTCCCTCCTCCAGTCAGTAACTCTTCATTTCATATAGAATAATATAATCTACAATAGTTCATTTTATATATATAGTAGTTTGCATCTACTCACGCCAATCTCCCACTCCTTTCCTCCCCAGCCCCCTTCCCTTTGGCGACCACAGGTTTGTTCTTATGTCCGTGAGTCTGTTTCTATTTCATTGCTATGTTCATTTGTATTGTGTTCCAAATTCCATATATAAGTGATATCACATGGTATTTGTCTTTCTCTTCTTGACTTACTTTCTTTGCTTAGTATGATAACCTCTGCTTGTATCCATATTGTTGCAAATGGCATTATTCTGTTCTTTTTTATGGCTGAGTAAGGCTTGCCCTATTTTTAATACACAAGTTTGGAAAGTAACTTCAAGAATACATCCAGTGGAAAGTGCGATAGTTTGAGAACCTCTTCCTTTACTTGTTTTTCACTGGTCTTGGTTTTAATGTGAATTTTGAAAAGGAAAAAAAAATCTCCATTTTTTGTTCAATTTAATTTCTGATGGGGACAGTCAAGGACAGGGTTCCCTTGGACCTGGTTCCTGAGATTCCTCCAACAGTTGGAGCTCTCTCAGGACCCAGGGACAAGGCTCAGAGCACTAGCTCCATCAGATTCCTTGGACTGACAGCTTGGGAAATCTCGGGACTTTATTTACCGAGAGTGGTCAGCCTCAAAAGGTTCTCTCCAAGTGCCAGTCTCCCTCAGCAAGTTAAGCCAAATGTATTCAGCAGAGGACTTGACAGAATATACTGGCCTGAATTACTGTGAACAAATTACGAGAGGCTGTTGTACACTCCATCATCTATCCACGCCATACTCTGGGAACTCGATTTTCTGTTTGGGAGATAGTGAGGGCATGACTTTGCATAACAAAGGCAGAGCGGGGTGCCGCCTGCTCTGTCTGAGCTGCTAACTTCCGTGAATCATTCATTAGCAGGGTTGGTGCATCTGAGAGGGAGAAACACCGAACCTGATTAGAAGGAGAATTTATCACCCTGCCTGGAAGAGTAAACAAAACACCCGAGCTGTCCATCACAGTGGGCTGCGACGCCACCTCGGCAGCCAACATCTGCTCCACTGGCTGGGTGTTCACCTCAGGAAGGGAAGAGCAAGCAGGATGTAAAACACTTTTCCAAATGGACCAGAAGTGCCTGGGGTGCCGTGAGTTCCAGAGCAGCAAGGCAGTCTCTAGGAAAGAGGCTGTGTTAGTGTTACCGACCCACCCATGTTCCTGTGCCCTCCTATACAAGCCTCTCCTCGTGGGAGGGCTGTGCATCCTCATTCCAAAGACATCAGCCTTTGTCATGTGACTAACTTGGGCCGCTGAAATGTAAGCAGAAGTGATTCTTCCAAACGCAAGCTTTGCGAGAGACCGTGTGGTTTACCATGCTGCCTTTCCTTTAGCCATGCGTGCCACATGGACCGACCCCAACAGAAGCTGCTCTGTTAGCCTGACTCCGGATGAAGATGCAGTGCTGCAAGACTGGAGCTAGCAGTGATGGACACACAACGAAAGCCAGAAATAAACACTTGTGGTTACAAGTCACTGGGATTTGGGATCATTACTATATACTATAGTAATTTGGGATCATTACTATGCTATATTGCTATAGCATCTTCTAGCCTAGCCTGACTGAAAACATATCTATCTAATTTCCCTCCCATACACCTGTTTCATGTTGCATTCTGTTATAAATTGCACCAAAGTGGTGCCACTGTTTTGTAAGTTTTGGTGAAACAAATCCTCTAGTTTTTATAGTAAGTACAGGTGTTTCTGGGCTTCCCTGGTGGCTCAGCTGTAAAGAATCTGCCTTTGTGAGGCAGAAGACGCAGGAGACATGGGTTTGATCCCTGGGTTGGGAAGAATCCCTGGAGGAGGGTATGGTAACCTACTCAGTATCCTTGCCTGGAGAATCCCATGGACAGAGGAACCTTGAAGGCTACAGTCAATAGGGGCACAAAGAGTCAGACACAACTGAAGTGACTAAGCACACACAATTGGTGCACAGGGATACACCGGAACAAAAGCTGGTGGATGCGAAAAAAATCCTTAACTGTAATCACCACATCTAGATACTGGGTCAAGTTTATCATACCTGACTTATGTTCCCAACAACTGATCACTTTCAAAGAAGGTTTTTGATGTTGTTTAGTCAGTAAGTCATGTCTGACTCTTTTGTGACTCCATGGGCAGTAGCCAACCAGGCTCCTCTGTCCACAGGATTTGGCAGGCAAGGATACTGAAGTGGGTTGCCATTTCCTTCTCCAGGGGATCTTCCCGTCCCAGGGATCAAACCTGAATCTCCTGCATCGGCAGGCGGATTCTTTACAGCCGAGCCATCAGGGAAGCCCATTGAGGAAAGTCATCCCTAGCTAAATTTTACATTACATGCTTACTAACATTTCTTTCACATCGTGTTATGCTTACTTTTGTCATTTAATTTCTTAATCTATTGGAGATTTTTTTTTTTTTTTTGTGTATAGTGTTAAATGGGAATTTAAACTTTGTTCCCAAATAGTTAACCAATTGCTTCAGAGAAATTTACTGAAAGTTTATCATCTTTTTACTTATTTTAAATGCTAATAAACCTGTATGCTGCTGTTGCTGCTGCTGCTAAGTCGCTTCAGTCGTGTCCGACTCTGTGCGACCCCACAGACAGCAGCCCATTGGGCTCCCCTGTCCCTGGGATTCTCCAGGCAAGAACACTGGAGTGGGTTGCCATTTCCTTCTCCAATGCATGAAAGTGAAAAGTGAAAGTGAAATCGCTCAGTCGTGTCTGACTCAGCGACCCCATGGACTGCAGCCCACGAGGCTCCTCCGTCCATGGGAGTTTCCAGGCAAGAGTACTGGAGTGGGGTGCCATTGTAATGCATAGTTATTTGTCCTTAAATCTATGGCTTTGTTTTCTGTTCTGTTTCAAAGATCTGTTGGTCTTTATGTGAATGACACAGTTCCAGTAGATTATGCCTTCATAACATGTTTAAATACCTACATGTATCACATTGTATTTCTTTTTCAAAATATTCTTTGCTATGATCTTATGTCTTCTAAGAAATGCGCTGTTATTTTGCCCTCCTTGCTTTTAAAAACTATTTTGGTATTTGTATTGGGATAGGCTTAAACTTCAGATTAATTTCAGGAAATCAGAAATCTTTATGAAATTCCATCTTCTCTCCAAAAACTTGATCGGTCTCTTTATTATTTGCCTGTCTTTATTTTTAAGTCTTTTTTCACATCCCATAGCTTGATACTTTCTCTTTTCTTGTTTTATTAAGTTGGCAAGAAGCTCTAGAGCAGTGTACAGTATATTTTTCTATAACTGAATTATTTTTAAAAAACACATTGTAAAAGTTTTAAAGATGCATTGTAAATGTAGAGCCCATTGGAAAAAAAGATAATTGTGGATCTAGAGAGTTTTAGGTTTACAATTGTTTTTTGTCCTGCAAGAATTTAAAGTGTAATGCTTTCTATTTTTGTAATTATAAGCTAAAAATGCCAACTCAAAATTGACAAAACCAGACCTAAACATGTCCTTATTTGTTCTTCATTCTACAGACTCAGCTATTTCTTGTTCTCTCCTATCATCAATGACCTTGACTTTGAAGTTTTGACTGATATTCAACAACCAAACAAAATAGTGCAATATAAAGGAACAGTCAATCTTTAAAGCAAAGCAAGTGGGTGTCTCTGGCCTAAGCAATAGCTTTTTTCTCTGTGTATGTACAGCAAGTCCCCTACATACAAACCTTCAGGTTTTGAACTTTCTAAGATTCAAACATGCATTCACATATGTGATCACATAAATTAGTGCATGCATCTGGCATACATTGATATGTGTGTGGTTGAGCTTCTGACTTTACTATACAGTACTGTATATTATGTTCAGTCACTCAGTCATGTCTAACTCTTTGCCACCCCATGGACTGCAGCACACCAGGCTCTCCTTCACAATCTCCTGGAGCTTGCTCAAACTCATGCCCATTGAGTCGGTGATACCATTCAACCATCTCGTCCTCTGTTGTCCCCTTCTACTCCTGCCTTCAATCTTTCCCAGCATCAAGGTACCGTAATACAAGCCCAGGATGTTTGGAAGCAAGTGTAAAAGAAGTGGTGATATAGCTGGTACTTCTAAGAAGTGCCAGCTATTGTACTATACTACTGTACTTCTCAAGATAACGTACTATAAGGTTAAAAATGTTTTCTTTATTTTTTGTGTTTGTTTTTAGGTACTATTTGTGTGAAAAGTATTATAAATTTATTACATTATAGTACTCTATAGCCGACAGTGTTAGTTGGATACTTAGGCTAACTTCATTGGACTTATGAACAAATTGGACTTAACAAACATGCTGTTGGAATGGAACTCATTAATATGTAAGAGACTTACTGTGTTGAAAATGGAGATTTTGTTGTAACTTTAGTGGACTACATGGTACAAACTGTGTTCCCTAATTAACTAGTCAGGTTTTATCCAATTCTTGTTTTGAAAATGTATTCTTTTGTGGAAATGCCTATAATAGTGATAATTACTACCATTCTTGTCTTGCTCTTGACTGCAGTGGAAAAGCCTCTATCATCTTACTTTATACTGTTAAGTACAATGTTGGTAATATCTGTTTTAATATGGCCAATGGTTAACAACTTCAGGTATAATCTCTGTTTAAGTATGACAAAGACACTAAAGATGAATATTTACAGCAAAAATAAGTGAATAAAACTGACAAAACCTTTAATGTGTAAATCTGGGGAGAATTTAATTCAGTTTCAGGGTAAACGGATCTATGGGCAGAAGTGTATTAGTCACTCAGTTGTGTCCAACTCTTTGTGACTCCCTGGAGTCTAGCCTGCCAAGCTCCTCTGTCCATAGAATTCTCCAGACAAGAATATTGGAGTAGACAGTCATTCCCTTCTCCAGGGGATCTTCCCACCCCAGGGACCGAACCCACATTTCTTGCATTCCAGGCAGATTCTTTACCATCTGAGCCACTGGGGAAGCCCAGATGGAGCTAAATGAATAAAAATTAAGACTTGCTTGGGTTTCTGTTTATGTTGATTCATGAAAGCCAAGGGCACCAGAAAAAAGCAAAACAACTTTTCAACAGTCCAATACTTCCCCTGGCTCAGATACGAGGTGGCTGTAACCACAGAGAACTGGTCAACCCTCCTTCAAGGACTGCCCAACACATCCCCACATTCAGTGTGAGAGAGAGTGGAAGTGGATGGAACTTGTGGAGGTGCTGTCTCCAGGAGAAAGGCACCAGGGGTGAAGCAGTAAGAGTCTGATAGCAACACGTGACAGTGACTGCTGCTTTGCATGTAGTATTTCAGCTCAGAGGTGTGTGGAAGCTGGCAGTGGGTTTAGGAAGAGGCAGTCACTTCAGAGGACAGGGCCTCATGAGGACAGGAACTGAATACAAACAGGATTTGGCAGGAGAGCTGCATCCTGCCCTTTGTTGGAAGTTGGGAAGATCTTTTCAGTTCCAGTCCATCATTCTCCCTGACTTGAGCTTCTTCAAAGGCTCCCTGAGGGTCCCCCTGCTCCTTCCCTTGCCATCTCCCATAGTCTATCTTGCAAACAGAAGCCACAGAGATTGCTTTGTAAAGTAAGTCAGAAAGACCTTGTATATTTGTTAATATGAAAATATTGAATATTAACACATGTATGTGGAATCTAGAAAATTGGTATAAATGATCTAATTTGCAAAGCAGAAATAGAGGCACAGACATAGAAAACAAACATGTGGATACCAAGGAGAGCCCGGTGAGGAGAGACAGATTGGAAGATTGGGATTGACACATAATTATTACATATAAAATAAATAGCTAACGAGAATCAACTGCATAGCACAGGAACTCTGCTCAGCGCTCTGTGGTGATCTAAACGGAAACCACTCATTCATGCCCAATTCTTCGCGACCCCATGGACAGTAGCCTTCCAGGCTCCTCTGTGCATGGAATTCTCCAGGAAAGAATACTGGAGTGGGAATCCATTCCCTTCTCCGAGGGGAAGATCCCTGAATTTCCTGACCCAGGGATCAAACCCGGGTCTTCTGCATTGCAGGCTGATTCTTTACCATCTGTGCCACCAAGAAAGCTTGATCTAAATGGGAAGAAGGAATATGGGTATATGTATAGCTAATTCACTTTGCTGTAGAGTAGAAACTAACACAACATTGTGAAACAGCTGTACTCCAATAAAAATTGGTTTTAATTTTTTTTTTTAAAGTGTAAGTCAGATCATGTCCCTCCTGCTCAAAATGCTATAGATGGTTCTCATCTTATTTGTATAAAAAATTCTCAGAGCCCTAGTAGTCAAACCCTATCCACCTATGTACTTGAGTTCCCATCCTAACCACTCTCCCCTCTCATACACTGCTTCAGCCAAGCACGCCTCTTGCTCTTCTTCAAACTCTCCAACAAGCCCATTTCCAGCTCAAGTCATTTGTACTTACGGTTCTTTCTTCCCCGGGATATCTGCCTGGGATGTTTGTTCAGTTCATTTGGGCTTCTGTGCAAATGCCAACAACTTGGGGAAGAGCAATTTACCTCTCCTCCACTCTCTTCCTTGAGACCGCTCTTCTTCTCTTCCACAGCATATTTGTTAATGATTTTCCTCCCCCCACTAGGAAATAAGTTCCACATGAGTAAGAGCTCGGTTTCTTTTGTTTGCTGATATAACTGCAGTGTCTAGAAGAGTAATTCGTTCAGAGTAGGTGCTCAATAAATATTTGGTGGATGGATGGATGAAGAAATGATGGGTAGATGGGTGAAGGGTTGGAGGGGATTTAGATATGTAAGGGTAAACAGTGAAAACAAGAGCTTTTAAGGTGGTGTTTTTATCATCTCCTGAGCCTGGAAAGATTTCTTCTTTTTCAAGAATGAGAAAAGGAAAAGGGAACATGAGGGACACATTAAAAAAAATACTGCCAGCCTAATACCCTGCCTTTGTAGGTAATGGTTTTCATATAGTCTTTATGCTTATAGAATTTTTTCTTTATCCTTTAAAAAAAAAAAGATAGCTCAGAGTTTTGTTTTTTTTTTTCTGTTAAATTTGCCCACAACTAGCTGGAACCTGGACATCAGTGGGTTTGGTTCTTTCTTCTGTTCAGGAGGGCTGTTTTCAATTTTGTCTTTGATTATTATATAACATGCATTCTCTCTTTCTCCCAAGGACCAATTCTCTATGTCGTGAATCTCCATCCTGTAAGTTGTAACAGTCTTCCTCATGGCTTTCCTTGCCTTTTCTTGTATTTTTCCTTCTAGAGCTTCCTAAGTTTTGTGTCCTATCGCACAGATTTAGTTTTCTAATGTCATTTAAAAGTCTACACTGTCATTATTGGTTTTCTTGTATTTTCTCTTTATCTCAGCCTAAAATTTCATCACAGACTGCTGTGATATCATCCTATCTTTCTACTTTCACTTCACAGAGAGTGGAAAGTACATGTTATCTAAAATGTGCTTCCTTTTTTTTTTTTTTTTTCTAAAAATATCTCCTTTTGAATCCTATATTTTCGTTCCTCTTTTCTGTTGAAATATCTTTCCATGAGTCTCAGGTTGTTTCTTTTCCTTATTTTTTAGGCTTGATAGAAGATATTTTGATCCTTGCCTAATATCTGAAAGATTGTGTGAACCATCTCCTTAAGTTCTCTGCTGTCCATCTGGATGCTTCAATAGCATCATGATTTTTTTCATTATCAGTTACAGGATCTAACAGACTGTACAGACTGGATGAGAATCTAGGTGCTATAGAAGGTCTCTGATTTACTTTGTATTTGGTAAGGCTACTGAGCTGGGCACCCGTTATCTTTTTTATAGTCTGTGAATCTTGACCACTGCTTCAAGTAGCCACTGTGATTCCACTGACCTTCCCAATTGTGCTGCCAGCTTGATCGGGGAAATCATACTGTGTCATGGAAAAGTCTTGTGTCTTCCAGCGTCCCATTGGATGTTATTATCTTTGACCATGGAAGCAGCAGCTTCTTGACTGATAAATGAAATTCATACGTAGTTTTGCCCTGACATACCATGTTTATCCCTCCTTGGACAGCTCTTCTCCACATTTAAAGAGCAGTGCCATGTCCTTCTAACTTTCCAAGTCTCTTGTTATGACTTTTGCTGCCTTTCTGTAATAGGCTTCTCTGGAGAAACAGAACTGATAGGATGCATATAGATATGTAAGAGATTTAGTGTATGGGAATTGGTTCACATGATTATGAAGGCTGAGAAGTTCCATGATATACTGTCTGCAAACTGGAGAACTAGGAACACTGGTGGTGGAATTCAGAGTCCTAAGGCCTAGAACAGGGGAGCTGCTAGGGTAAGTCTCAAAGTCTCAAAGCCTAAGAACCAGCTCTGGTGGGTGAAGGCAGGAGAAGATGGATGTCCCAGCTCAAGAAAAGAAAGGATTCATCCTTCCTCTGCCTTTTTGCTTTATTTGGAACATCAGCAAATTGGATGATGCCCACCCATATTGGTGAGAACAGACCTTCTTTATTTAGTGCACTGTTTTCAAATGCTAATCTCTTCCAGAGACCCTCACATCCAGAAATAATGTTTAACCCGCAATTCAGGCATCTTGTTGCCCAGTCTAGCTGACACATAAAATTAACTGGCACACATCCTTTAATCTAGTCCTAATTTCTTTAACTCTAGGAGAAATTTCTTGAAGTTTGTAGCGTATATTTACCATCTTCCTTAACTTTCCTTTGTACTCCTTTTTGTGTCCTCGTTGGGTCATTTTTGGCAAGACCTTGAACACTGAAAGAAGAGAGAAGAATTAGACCACTGTTTCTGGATCTTCATAATTCCGTGCCTGTGACTTAGTAGAAAATTAATAAATCCTTATTGGATGTATTGATAGATGTACAGGACCCAAGAGATTGGGTGATTTTCCCAAATTCTCACAAATCATCTGTGATCTGTGATTCTGATCCCTTTCATAAGGTTCTTGTTTAGATTTTATTCATGCTTCAAAGCCTGGATTAAATATGTTTTGTTTTTTTTTTTTTAACCCAGTAAAGCTTTTTCTGTTCCCCAAGGTCTAAAGTAGTTTTTCCCACACTGAGCTCCCAGAGTACCTTTCTCTGTATCTCTTTTACTACTTTGATTTTTGTGTTATAGTTATTTATGGACCTTTCTTACATCACCTATACCTATACAAAATAAAAATACTTCCTCTTTAGATGGAGCAGACTTTGATACCCTCTAGCATCTTTACAGGGCTTAAGACTGGAAAAGGAGAAGCAAGTTTGAATTAAGTCAGCCCATACGATTGCCTTGCAACTTTCCCAAATATATCCTGGAAATTCCAGCCATCTCATGAGCAACAGGACACATCTGAACTGTTGATCTAAAACAAGGGTTGGCAAGCTTTTTCTACAGTAGACCAGATAGTAAATATTTTAGGTTTGCAGGCGTTAGAGTATCTGTCACAACCACTCAAGTCTTTTGTAATAGCACAAAAGCAGGCATAGACAATTTGCAAATGAGTGGGTGTGGCCACATTCCAATAAAACTTTATTTACAAAAACAGGCAGCGGTCCTTGGGCCGTAGTTTGCCAACCCCTGTTCTAGATCATGGACTTCTCCACCAAGAAAATGGAAAATAGGCAGGATTCTTTCTTCTCCTGTGAACATTCACTTGGCAGGCCAGTTGACCACTGTGGAAGCAGGTGAGGTTTCCCCTACAATCTACCAAGCACCACATCTGCGCGTGTGTAGCGGTCGTCACCAACCCACAGCAGAGTGGGTTGAAAGTTTGCCAGAGTTTATCGAAAATTTGGGGTTTCAATGGGGTTGAAAGTGGGGTTATTGAAAGTTTGTTGTTGCTGTTGTTTAATAACTCAGTCATGTCCGACTCTTTGTGATCCCATGGACTGTGGCCCACCGGGATCCTCTGTCCATTGGATTTCCCTGGGCGAGAATACTGGAGTGGGTACCATTTCCTTCTCCAGAGGATCTTCCCAACCCAGGGATTAAACTCACATCTCCTGCATCTTCTGCCCTGGAACACAGATTCTTTACCACTGAGCCACCCGGGAAGCCTATTGAAAGTTTTGTGGTAGCATTTAGAAGAGAGTTTGCACTTCCAATCAGATGTTATCAAATTTTGTGGAAGAAGTGACCTATTTCTCAATAAATCAGTACGGAAACATCTCATAAAACAAACTTTAGAAAATTCAACAGCAAGCATCACTCCATGGCATATTTTAAAGAGGTCCCATCTGTGATTTTTTCCCAAGCTAACACAGGTTCCAGCTAAGGCAGCTGTTTGCAGAATCTTATGACAGCTAACTCTGCAAACTGACCTACTTCTTCCAAATTCAGCTTTGGAAATTGCATGGTTTGAACAAGCCCTGTGTGTGACAAGTTTCTTTTTCAGAGACTGCAACCTGACTGCTATTTCATTATTACCAACTTTGAAATTTCCCTTGGTGATGTCCCAGGTCTTATAGGAAATCTTAACGAAAAGATAGGCAATCAATAAAAAAATGGTCACATGCTGAACATGAATGAGGTTTTTCTGGGTTCCCATCACATCCTCCCAGGCTATGTATCTTAGAACCAGATTCATTATTAGTTCATTCAGTGTTATTCACAAATCCTAGTATTAAAAACCGGAGACATCACTTTGCCAAACAGGTCTGTGTAGTCAAAGCTATGGTTTTTCCATAATTATGTATGGATGTGAGAGTTGGACCATAAAGAAGGATGAGTGTCAAAGAATTGATGCTTTCAAACTGGGGTGCTGGATAAGACTCTTGAGAGTCCCTTGGACAGCAAGGAGATCAAACCCGTCAATCCTAAAGGAAATCAGTCCTGAATATTCACTGGAAGGGCTGTTGCTGAAGCTGAAGCTCCAATACTTTGGCCACCCGATGTGAAGAACTGTGTCATTGGAAAAGACCCTGATGCTTGGAAAGGTTGAAATCAAAAGGAGGAGGCAGCAGCGGATGAGTTGGTCAGATAGTACCAGTGATTCAATGGACATGAGGAAATAGTGAAGGACAGGGAAGCCTGGTGTGCTACAGTCCATGGGGTTGCAAAGAGTCAGACATGACTTAGTGACTGAACAACAACAAGGACATAGAAGCTGCTCAATAAATATCAGTGCAGTGAGTACATGCATGTATGAGTGAGGATGAGAAGGAATAAGGAGGAGGACAGAGAAGGAAAGTGTGGGTAGGAGGCAAGAATGCTTACTTTAGTTTCTCAGGTACATCAGCTCTATTCAATCATTTAGTTAGTCATTCATTGATAAATATTTATTGAGCACCTTCCTTCTGTCAAGTATTCACATGATCATTGGTTATCCTCCACCACTAACAGGGGCACAAAATCTGTTTGGCCAACACTGGAAATGGCTTCATAGGAGCCTTGTCTGGGACTTGATTTTCAAATGAAAGCTGTAAATTTGAATTCTGAATATGACTCTTATTTGTATCCATGACTATGTCATTAATAAATATTAGATATTTCATGTCATATTACTGTTGTTGCAGATATATAGAAATATCACGGATGTTCTTCCTCACTTTAAAATGAGTTATTAGGGACATTCCTGGAGTTCCAGTGGCTAAGATTCCGTGTTCCCAATGTAGGGGGCCTAGGTTTGGTCCCTGATCAGGAAACTGGGTCCCATATGCTACAAATAAGTGTTGGCATGCTGCAATCAAAGATTCCACGTGAATGCAGTGAAGAGTGAAGATCTCATGTACTGCAACTAGACCCTACACAGTCAAATAAGTAAATAAATATTTTTTAAATATAAAAAATACTAAAATGAGTTATTAGACCTACTACAAGTCTTCTCTGGTGGCTCAGCTGGTAAAGAATTCACCTGCAATGTGGGAGACCTGGACTCAATACTAGTTCTTTTTTATTTAATGTTAATTAAAAGCACATATATGACCATATTACAGATTTGGGGTTCTCTTTGTACCTTGGTAACTGTATTTCAATACAATTAGCTTCTTTTATGTATTTCATTTTATGTACTTAAAAGCACTATTTTGACAAGAAGTCTACAGGTTTTACCAAACTCCTAAAGGGGCCCATGGCATAGAAAATGGTTAGGAATCTCTGTCTTAGAATCATACAACATTTTTGCTTTAAGAATCTCAAAGCAAAGTACATGAAAAGATCTATTAATCTGCCTCAGATCTGCATGGAAAAGAGAGTGGTTAAAATTGCTATTCCTTTTAGTTGCCTTTCCAGTTTCACTAAGGTATAACTGACAGATAGAAATTGTTTATATTTAAAAAGTGCTAGTTGATGTTTTTATATATATATATATATGTATATATATATGCATTGTGGATGGTATCACTGATTCAATGCACATGAACTTGGGCAAACTCCAGGAGATGGTGAGGGACAGGAAAGCCTGACATGCTGCAGTCCATGGGGGTCAGGAAGAGTCTGACACAACTTGACAACTAAACAACAACAACATTGGGTATAACCACCACAATTATCCGTCACCTCGCGTAGTTACCATTTTCTTTTCTTTTCTTTCTTTTTTTTTTAATGGCAAGAACACTTAAGATTGGGAATTCCCTGGCAATTCACTGGTTAGGGCTTTCCCTGCAGGGGGCATGGGTTGGTCTCCTTATCAGTATGCCCCTTCCCCCCCCCAAGAAAACAAAAACAACCAAATAAAAACACCTAAGATCTACTTCCTTAGCAAATTTCAAGTATGCAAGTATCTTAAACGTTTTGTTTTAATTTGAGGTGCAGATGATTTACAGTGTTGTGTTAGTTTCAGGTGTACTGCACAGTGACTCAGTTACACGTACATATATTCTTTTTCAGCTTCTTTTCCCTTATAGGTTCTAATATAGTGTTGTTAACTATAGTCATAACGCTGTACATTAAATGGGAAAATGCTGGTCAAGGGCATGCAGTTTCAGTTATGCAAGGTGAATAAGTTCTAGGGATCCATTAATTTACTATTGAATGCTTTCAAGTTTTTTGAAATCTTTGGTGGTCATCCCTTAGAACCAGGATGAAGAAACCACCAACATCGTGCAATGGAATTCTGGATTCAATTCTGAGCTGAATTAGGGAGAGAGGTATTTTTGTTGTTTATTTTTGCTCATTTGTAGCACATCTGTATAGTTTTATATTTTCAAAGCATTTTATTAATGACTTCTTTGTGTTTGAACCGGAGGGTAGAGATCTCTGATGTCCTCTCTCTACCATGTTGCTTAGAAGTCTTCAGTCCATTTTGATTGTGTTGCCAGAATGGAGTTTCTAAGAGGTGAATTTAATGGCTTCTCACTTCCAGCAGAATGAAGGAACTGGCAAACAAACCTGGCTTCATCCAGTCTTTTCACTGTGATGACTGACAATTCCCTTCCCTAACTGCATGCTTCAATCATATTACTTTATTTTCTCTCTTTTCATAATGTCTGATGAGTTAATATCATGAGTGAATACTCAATGCCCAGAAAAAAAGTCATCTCTTCTCTCTAGCTTTCTGTGATGCAAATTAATTACCCTTCATCTGTGTTTCCAAGCAATACAATTAATATTTTATTAAAGCATTTACTATAGCCCACCAGGCTCCTCTGTCCTTGGAATTCTCCAGGCAAGGATACTGGAGTGGGTAGCCATTCCCTTCTCTAGGAGACCTTCCCAACCCAGGGATTGAACCTGAGTCTCCCTCATTGCATGCAGATTCTTTACTGTCTGAGCCAATAGGGAAGCCCAATCACATGATATCCTAGACTAAATGTCTTTATTCTCCATGTAACTGTGAGCCCCTCTAAAATATGATGATTTATTCTTTATCTTTGGAGTCCCATGACCTACTATGCAGTAGGTGTTCAAATGTATGTAATTTGTTGAATTACAGCATGTCAATTCGCCATTCTCTCTGAAAGCATGTTTCAGGTGTACATTCCATTTCATTCCCTTGGGGCAGTTGATCAAAATCTATAGAGCAACAGAGAACTTGAAATAGAGTGAATTAACTTTGATTTAATTCACACAGTCACATATTCTCAGGCTAGGAAGACATACTAACAGCTATGCAGTCCAATCACCCAGCCATCATACTAACATTCTCTGCAACTTCCTAATCTAGCAATCACCTAGCATTTGACATCTTCTAGTTGACCTGTCTTTATCCCATGCACACACGGTAACAGCTGGATCTCCGTTCACTCTCTGGGACCTTCCAACCCTTCAAAAGTTCAACAGTATTGAAAAGGGATTTAGAGTCCAGTGGGCTCAGATGCCTTCTAGCCTCCAGTCATTCCTTTTCCAAGCTAGCAGATGATGGGTGAGTTCTATCCATTTTCTACTGTAATTTTAAGAAGGAGAATTGGCTTCCCAGGTGACACTAGTGATAAAAATCCACCTGCCAATGCAGGAGATACAAGAGACACAGGTTCCATCCCTGGGTCCGGAAGATCCCCTGGAGGAGAAAATAGCAACCCACTCCAGTATTCTTGCCTGGACAATTCCATGGACAGAGGAAATTGGTGGACAACAGTCCATGAGGTTGCAAAGGGTTGGACGCGACTGAACAATACAACATTGTGCCCTTCCACACTGATTTCTTTTGTATTCTAGAAGAAGCTCCTTATCTCTCTTGCCCGTGGATGGAATTCTCTCCTAGTTCTATTGCAAATGCGGATTTCAATCCTATTTTTACATTCCTTTGACGAGACCAATGAGAATTTGAGAAATAAGGGCAAAGTGTAAGGGTAAAATGCTTGTTCCAATAAGGAAACTCGGGCAGACACTTTCTCCTACCCTCAACCTCATTCTTCCTCAGAAGGCATGAATGCTAACCATGTGTGGTCAAAGTAAAAGGTATGGACTTGGACATGTTTTCTAATGAGCAGAGGTCATATATGGTGAAGGTCATATCCCCTCCTTTATGCTTCTGTGAGACCGGTAGCAAGTTTACTCTGGACATCTCTGACCTTCTCATCACCTGAGCCTGTTTAGACATTTTCATCTTATTGATGGAACTTCAAGATGTGAGTTTGGGGCTTTACAGGAAAGAGGGAAACTCTGTAAGCAATACCCTTGACCATATATTGTAGCCCCTCTTGTTGGAACTTATGAGCTGATTACAGGACATATGTCCTGATGATAAGATTGAAATGGCATTTGATGTCCAATGGCCCCTGGATGGATTCCCAAGTAACTCAGTGGTAAAGAATACAACTGCCAATGCAGGAGATGCGGGAGACACAGATTCGATCTCTGGGTCAGGAAGATCCCCTGGAGGAGGAAATGACAACCCACTCCAATATTCTTGCCAGGAAAACCCCATGGACAGAGGAGCCTAATGGGCTACAGTCCATGAGTGGCAAACAGTCAGACATGACTGAGCTACTGAGCATGGATTTACAGCCCCTGGATACAACTCCATCCAGAAGAATCTATCAGATGGCCTGGGCTCTCGACCTGAATATAGCTAGGACAGATACTACAGGCCTAAATAAATAAAGGATAGTTTCCACGTTGAGCAGGACCCATATGAAAAACTTAGAGAAGATGAAGCTTGAAAGGTGGATCCTTCAGTGCCAATGGCCCTCTGGATTCCAGTGGATGAGGAAGTCAAGGAAAAAAGTCACTAAGGCTTTCAGAAAAATCAGAAAACATGAACTAGCTTCAGGGCTGGAGAGACCCTCATGGCAGAACCTTCACATGCTGGAATAATATTATTCTTTCCATAAAGAGAATTGGTTTTTGCCTCAAAATCATCTCTCTCTATCATGCTTGCTTTGGAAACCAAAAGAAGTGAGGGTGTAATGCCCAGCACAAAAAAATAGACATCTGCCACTCATGGTCACGCACCATCAATTCAGCCAAATAACTTCATTCTCCAAATGCATAATACCTCTTACATTTGGACAGCTGTCACCAAACAGACAGGGACTCAGAGCCCTTCCCAGACAAATCCTTCTTTAGCAGAGCCAGGTTGGGGAAGAGGTGGGCTCATTTGGAGAGCTGAGATTTCATCTCAGGGGATTTCACTTCAACTTTCAGAGGACACTGACCACGTGTGCTGCTCTCTGTCTTTGTTTATGTGGTTCCTGGGCATATAGAAGACAGTAAAGAACTGTGCTGGAAAGGAGACAGCTGTGATATAGTAGGAAAAAAGAGCTAGGTGCCAGAAATAAAATGAAGAGTGTAAACAGACCTGAAATGTACGGTTTAGTATAAACCTATTCTTGTATCATCCACAGACATGTAAAATGCAATCTCCAAATTGAAATGGACACATGCACTGGGTTCTCATTGCCCAAGTGCCAATGCAAAAATATATATATATATATTAAGATAAAACCTTTGAGAAAATACAGGATTAAGTTTCTAATCTGGACTGCAACTATAAAATTAGAGGTAAAAGCCAGAGACAGTTTAAAGAAATGGTATTCCTCCAGCTACATTCACTCTTCCAGGGGCCCTTAATGTCACTGAATACCAGCTCTACACTAAGAAGCTGTGGAATCTGGCACAAGTTACACCATCTCTGCCTCTCGGTTTCCTTATGTGTTAAATGGGGCTAATAAAACCAGTGTGATAAACCTTAGATGAACCAATATTTCCAAATACAAGTCCAAAAGATTGAAACAAATAGTTTTGTTTATTCAAACCCATCCCAAGAGAGACTGGGGAATTGCAAATTCTACTTCTTATCACTTGTTCCATCGTTCCATTGCAAGAATTTAGTACTACAGCATGTGAGAGGATTCTCCCTCTCCTGGGATGAGGACAAGGGTAAGAAAATTACAAATAAAAATGAAGCATCAAGTAATAAAGAGAATCCACTTCCCCAGAAACTGTATGAAGTCTTCTCAGTTGCCTAATCGTTTTCCAAAGCCTGAGGCCACTGGAGGGAAAGAGTGGTGGTATGTGGCAGTGAGGAGGGTGGACGTTGCTGAGAACAGGCCTCCCCAGCAAGTAGAAGCCTCAGCCTGTCATCTAAAAAGGAAAGGTGTATCATGGGAAAACTCCAAGAACAACTAATGGTCTCCTCTATGCCACTGACTTTCGTTTTCTCTCTCTTTGGACTACATATGGAGCCACTATTCCAATTCTGCTAACTTAAATCTACCCTGCCTTTTGTGATGGATACAGTCATACGTGGGAAAGTCAGCTTTCTCACTGAATTCTCTCCCAGTTGGAGAATTAGGAATTACTATACCCTGGAGAAGGAAATGGCAACCCACTCCAGTATTCTTGCCTGGCGAATTCCATGGACAGAGGAGCCTGGTGGGCTACAGTCCATGGGGTCCCAAAGTCAGACATGACTGAGCAGCTAACATACATACCCAATTTGCAGGTGAAGAAACTGAGATTCCAAGGAAAAATCACTGATCAATGCTATTAATACATGGTTAATAAAGAGAGGAGTTGAGTGTCTCTGCAGTAGCCTAGCAGAGGTTTTGTGATTTCACGAGTCCTTTTCTCATCCTCATTGAAACAGACATTGTGGTTATTTATTGTATCTGCTCTCAAGGTGAACCTGAGCCTGCCACTCTTCAGTAACTTCTTCAAGCCCATTTCTCCTAATGAAAAGTAGCAGCAGGAGTTCGGGAACACAATTATGAATCTCCATTTACAGATGGAAATCAATGAAGCTTAGATATTCAAGGTTATTCAAGATTCAAGAGAGAATAGGAATGAAAATATCTAGCCAAAAATGTCAAATTGAGATTCATTCCTTTTGATAAAGCTCCAGTTACTAGCTATAAGATGCTGGGTAAGTATCTTAACTTCTCTGAGCCCTCACTCTTAATCTGTACCATGGGAATAATACTACTAATCTTAACACAGTGTTCGAATAAAAATAATAAACAGTGATTATTGTTGAGGGTTACCTTATGCCAGGCATTATCTAAGTGCTTCTTACATTCTCCATCTACTGCTAAATGCAAGATTCTACCTCAAGGATGAAGGAATAAGTTTCAGTAGACTGACACTCCTACAGAAAGCAGCTATAAACTCAGGACAAAATACCCCCAAGACAACCACCTGAAAGCTCTAGAGCATAAACAAAGGCAAGAGATTTTGGAGGAGAGTCAAAACTTGGAAGGAACAATCATGATAAAGTGAGCTTCCCATTGAGGATGAGGGCTTTGCTCTGATAGCACACTCCAATCATAATTTAGGGAATCTAAAACCATAGAAAACCCAATTTTCTGGTCTAAGGAACAAAGGGATGGAAACTGGAGCAACTATGACTGCTGAAGACCAAGGGAGGGACCCTCCAAAAAAGGAGAGAATCAGAGAAGAAGGACCCTCAATTCTGTATAGAGATTCTGCTCCAGGCTGATGCATGGACCACACATGTATGGGCTACAAATAGCCCAGCTAAATATACATTATGAAAACTGAGATTGGAGTTGCCACCTACCTAACTAAATTAATGCAGGCTATATACATTAATAATCTTTGGAGGAATATAACTCAAATCACAGCATTTACAATGTTCAGAATACAACTCTGAGCTATTCAACATATGCAGAATAAAGAAAATGAGGCCTTTTCTAAAAAAAAAAAAAGATTATATAAATGGTATAAAATGGTATAAATATGCTCCACAGGTAAAGGAAAGTATGCTCATAATGAATGTAAATATAGGATAACTCAAAACAGAAACTGAAAATATGAAAAAGGATTGGTTGGAAATTGCAAAACTAAAACCATAGTATCTGAAATTAAAATTTATTGGATGACATTAATAACAGAATGGAGTTGACATAGGAAAGAGCCAGTAAAAGTAACTTGCAGAGAGGTCGATAGAGATTATAAAAAATAAAGAAATAAAAAATACTAGAAAAAAATGTACAGAGATCTTTTGGGGGTAATCCAAAGATCTAATATATGGGTTTTTAGGGTTGCTGAAACAGTGTAGAAAGAATAGAGCAGAAAAAATAATTTAAAGAAGTAGTGACTGCAAATTTGCCAAATGTGGTCAAAGACGTAAGTTTATAGAATCAAGAAGGTCAGCAAATAAAACAAATATGAAAAAGAACCCTGCCTAGGCAAGTTGTAATCAGACTGCTGAAAATCTATAAGTAAATCCTGGGAGCAACGTCTATCTAGAGCTCATCTTTCTGTAGGAGTCTATGTCCTTTGAGACTCTTTCTGTTGTTTGGTTGCTCAGTCATGTCCAACTCTTTGCGACTGCATGGACTCCCGCTAGTCTCCTCTCTGTCCATGGGATTTTCCAGGCAAGAATACTGAAGTGGGTTGCCATTTCCTTCGCCAGGGGATCTTCCCGACCCAGGGACTGAACCCACATCTCCTGCATTGCCAGGTGGATTCTTTACCACTGAAGCACCAAGGAAGCCCATCTGTTTAATCAGAGAAATAACTTGTCTCAAGTATTAGCTCTACTTCTCATTATTCTTCACGACCACCTTAGAGGCTATGATTTTTCCTGTTTACAGATAGGTACACACAGATGACATTCACTGCTTGGTATCACACATTAAATACGTGGTGGGAGCAGAACTTGAACCTGACTCTAACTTCAAAACCCATTCAATTAATCATCTTGATTGGTTCCATCATGTAGGAAGTTAATAGCTGTGAAAGTATCAAGATAATGTCTTGTGTATGAAAGTGAAACTGTTAGTTGCTAAGTTGTGCCCAATTCTTTGCGACCCTATGAACTGTAGCCCACCAGGCTCCTCTATCCCTGGAATTCCCCAGGCAAGGATACTGGAGTGGGTAGCCATTCCCTTCTCCAGGAGATCTTCCAAACCCACGGGTGGAAACTGGGTCTCCTGCACTGCAGGTAGGTGCTTTACCATCTGAGGCACCAGGGAAGACCAACAGGTGCCAAAATTTTGATTACAATCCTTCCTTTCTTCCTTCTGCTTCTTGGGGGCATTTGCTGCTAACATCCTCAATTAGTCAATATTTATTTATTCATAGTGTAACTATTCATAAGCACCATATTAGTTTCCTGTGGCTGCTGTAATAAACTGGATGGCTTAACACAACAACAAAAAAGTATTCTTTCATAGATCTGGAGGCCAGAAGTCAGAAATCAAGGTGTTGGTTGGGCCCCACTCTGATTTTTTCTTGCCTCTTTCAGTTTCTGGCACTCCAGGTATTCCTTGGATTGCAAATATATAACTTCAACCTCTGCTTTTATTTGTACATGGCTTTCTCCTCTGTGTCTATGTCTTCCCTTCTGTCTTTAGTACAGACGCTTGTGTTTAGATTTAGGTTCCAAAATGGTCTTCTGCATTGCAGGTGGATTCTTCACCATCTGAGCCACCAGGGAAACCCCTAGGCAAACATTAATCTACTTTCTGGCTCATTTGTTTTGCTCTTCTGAACATTTCATATGATGCTAAGTTGCTTCAGTTGTGTCCAACTCTGTGCCACCCCAGAGACGGCAGCCCACCAGGCTCCCCCGTCCCTGGGATTCTCCAGGCAAGAACACTGGAGTGGGTTGCCATTTCCTTCTCCAATGCATGAAAGTGAAGAGTGAAAGTGAAGTTGTTCAGTCGTGTCCGACTCCTAGCGACCCCATGGACTACAGCCTACTAGGCTCCTCCGTCCATGGGATTTGCCAGGCAAGAGTACTGGAGTGGGCTGCCATTGCCTTCTCCGGAACATTTCATACAGATGGAATCAAACAATGGACGCGTTTGAGAGCAGCCTGTTTCACTCAGCATCATGTTTTCAAGGTTTATCCATGTTGCAGAATGTATCAGTACTTGATTACTTTTTATTGCCAAGTAATATTCCATTGCAGGAATAGACCAAATTTAATTCATCCATTCATCACTTGGTGGACATCTGGGTTGTTTTCACTTTTTGACTACTACAACAACACTGCTGTGAGCATTCACATAAAGTGTTTGTGTGGACACACGTTTTCCTTTCTCTTGAGTATATATAAAGGAGTTGGATCTGCTGGGTCATAGCTGACTCTGTGTTTAATTTGGAGGAACTGAGAATATGAAAGACATTCTCAGCAGTAATGTATGAAGGCTTTGGTTTCTCATATTTTACTTACACTTAACATCTGTCTTTTTTATTATAGACGAGTAGGTGTGAAGTAGTATCTTAAAACAGTTTCAATTGCATTTGACTGAAGGCTAATGATGTTGAATAATTTTTCATGTGTTTATTGGTCCCTTGTATATTTTCTTTGGAGAAATATCTATTCAGATCATTGGCCTTTTCTTTAAAAAATGAAAATTGGCTGGTCTTTTCCACTGCATCACTTCCTTGGCAGCATAAAAGCGCTTCGTTTTGATCAAATCCAATTAATCTATTTTTTTCATTCTTCCCTTTGCTGACTTCAGGTCAGGTCACCTGACCTGGGTGATCCTCAGGTCACCCATAATGTTTTCCTCACAGCTTTTATGTTTCCATGCCCAGGTGGTTCAGTGGTCTGCCAATGCAGGAGACACAGGAGACATGAGTTTGATCCCTGGGTCAGGTAGATTCCCTAGAGGAGGAAATGGCAACCCACTATATATTCTTGCCTGGGAAATTCCATGGACAGAGGAGTCTGGAAAGCTACAGTCCATGGGGTCACAAAGATTTGGACATGACTGAACACACACACATGCTGGTGATATGCATGTTATTTGTAGTTATCCTTGGCTCTTTGCTCTCTCCCACTAGACTATTAGCCCTCTGATGGCAGAGGTTTATCTATTGTGCTCACACTTCCATCCTCCCTGCCTAAAACAGTCCTTTCCCAAAGTAGACATTTGATAAATATTCTGCATAAATAGACATAAGATTATTTGTACTGTCCCAGCAAAAAGCAGGACTGTGAGGGATAACACATTAGCCATGAGAAAAGTATAGGGTTAAGTGGTAAGTTTGTTCCCCCATCCACCAAAAAAATCGGTTTTAGGAACAGTCCCTGCACCCACCTCCATCCTCACCTAGAACAAGGCACTGAGAATTCTGGGGAAGCAAAGACTCTTGCTCAGAGGCTGCCTGGGACAGGGCACTGGCTGCTTGCATGGAAATGAGGCTGAGCTGTGTTAGGCAACATCTGCTCATAGAAACCAGCCAAAGACATCAGCAGCCTCACACAGCTTTATTTCGAGGACTGACAGCCACTGCGCATCCCTGAAGGGCTCTCACTTGGATATGGTTGATAGCAAACTACTGGAGTGGGTTGCCATTTCCTTCTCCAATGCATGAAAGTGAAGAGTGAAAGTGAAGTTGTTCAGTCGTGTCCGACTCCTAGCGACCCCATGGACTACAGCCTACTAGGCTCCTCCGTCCATGGGATTTGCCAGGCAAGAGTACTGGAGTGGGCTGCCATTGCCTTCTCCGGAACATTTCATACAGATGGAATCAAACAATGGACGCGTTTGAGAGCAGCCTGTTTCACTCAGCATCATGTTTTCAAGGTTTATCCATGTTGCAGAATGTATCAGTACTTGATTACTTTTTATTGCCAAGTAATATTCCATTGCAGGAATAGACCAAATTTAATTCATCCATTCATCACTTGGTGGACATCTGGGTTGTTTTCACTTTTTGACTACTACAACAACACTGCTGTGAGCATTCACATAAAGTGTTTGTGTGGACACACGTTTTCCTTTCTCTTGAGTATACATAAAGGAGTTGGATCTGCTGGGTCATAGCTGACTCTGTGTTTAATTTGGAGGAACTGAGAATATGAAAGACATTCTCAGCAGTAATGTATGAAGGCTTTGGTTTCTCATATTTTACTTACACTTAACATCTGTCTTTTTTATTATAGACGAGTAGGTGTGAAGTAGTATCTTAAAACAGTTTCAATTGCATTTGACTGAAGGCTAATGATGTTGAATAATTTTTCATGTGTTTATTGGTCCCTTGTATATTTTCTTTGGAGAAATATCTACTCAGATCATTGGCCTTTTCTTTAAAAAATGAAAATTGGCTGGTCTTTTCCACTGCATCACTTCCTTGGCAGCATAAAAGCGCTTCATTTTGATCAAATCCAATTAATCTATTTTTTTCATTCTTCCCTTTGCTGACTTCAGGTCAGGTCACCTGACCTGGGTGATCCTCAGGTCACCCATAATGTTTTCCTCACAGCTTTTATGTTTCCATGCCCAGGTGGTTCAGTGGTCTGCCAATGCAGGAGACACAGGAGACATGAGTTTGATCCCTGGGTCAGGTAGATTCCCTAGAGGAGGAAATGGCAACCCACTATATATTCTTGCCTGGGAAATTCCATGGACAGAGGAGTCTGGAAAGCTACAGTCCATGGGGTCACAAAGATTTGGACATGACTGAACACACACACATGCTGGTGATATGCATGTTATTTGTAGTTATCCTTGGCTCTTTGCTCTCTCCCACTAGACTATTAGCCCTCTGATGGCAGAGGTTTATCTATTGTGCTCACACTTCCATCCTCCCTGCCTAAAACAGTCCTTTCCCAAAGTAGACATTTGATAAATATTCTGCATAAATAGACATAAGATTATTTGTACTGTCCCAGCAAAAAGCAGGACTGTGAGGGATAACACATTAGCCATGAGAAAAGTATAGGGTTAAGTGGTAAGTTTGTTCCCCCATCCACCAAAAAAATCGGTTTTAGGAACAGTCCCTGCACCCACCTCCATCCTCACCTAGAACAAGGCACTGAGAATTCTGGGGAAGCAAAGACTCTTGCTCAGAGGCTGCCTGGGACAGGGCACTGGCTGCTTGCATGGAAATGAGGCTGAGCTGTGTTAGGCAACATCTGCTCATAGAAACCAGCCAAAGACATCAGCAGCCTCACACAGCTTTATTTCGAGGACTGACAGCCACTGCGCATCCCTGAAGGGCTCTCACTTGGATATGGTTGATAGCAAACCCAATAGTTGCTCAACTCTGCAAGCTAATGGATTATTGTTTGGCCATTAGCATTGCTTACCTCCTGTACCACATTCCAGGCTCAATCTTCTCTCTGCATATCACCATCATCCGCAGGGTTTGTTTTCAGATGGTTTTCTTTCCTAGTTAACTCTGGAAAAAGAAGGCACTTGGCCCATTTCACTCGAAAAGAAGGCTCTTCAATGGCCCATTTTATCTTCTCCGCATCTCAGGTCTATAGTGTCCTCTTACTGTAACAATTTAAAGGAGACTCCTGGAATGGTTTTCTGTCAGAGAATATTATTACAGATGTAATTTTAATGGGAAGAGTGATGTTAACAAAATGTCAGTCCCTGATACATCCAGATGCGGTCAGTGGGGCCTTTCACTTCTTACCTCAGTTCGGTCCAGTCCTTTAACTGAAATGCACCAGGGAGTTCTTTGGTGGGCCACTAGAAACCTCAGCTTTTCAGTTGGGGAAGGAAAACATAGACTAGACTGTGATTGGTAGATCTGAGAAATATCATGAAACTTGTATAGGTTGGCCTAGTCTATGACTAGTTTTCCTTTCTTCTGCTTTATATTCCATTTCAAAGCCAGAGCTGGTACCTTCAATCTGATTGCTACCACCAAGCTCTAAATCCTATTCTCTTTTGGCCAGTAGTTCTCATAATGGAGACCATGCATTTGAAATTTCAAAAGCTCCCTTCAAGATTCCAATGTACTAAAGTGCTAAGGGAAGAGCCATGCTTAGCTTCAGATGATGGCAGGTGACGTTAAGAAGGAACGGTTTTCCAATACTACCACTGCGTACGGTTGCCTGACTTCAAACACCAGCAGATAGAGGAATCCGAATCAGTTTGTCACTCTCTTGCAGAGTGTCAGCCTGTCACTCATGTAGAGTGTCAGGGTCAGCCTGAGTTCATGGTGGTGCTCCAATCTTCCATCATGCCATATCTTGGTTTACTTCTCCTTGCTACTCGGTTTCTGAGTACCTAAGTACCTAAGCTTTTGAACTGCGGTGTTGAAGACCCTTGAGAGTCCCTTGGACTGCAAGGAGATCCAACCAGTCCATCCTAAAGGAGATCAGTCCTGGCTGTTCATTGGAAGGACTGATGTTGAAGCTGAAACTCCAATACTTTGGCCACCTGATGCAAAGAGCTGACTCATTGGGAAAGACCCTGATGCTGGGAAAGATTAAAGGCAGGAGGAGAAGGGGACGACAGAGGATGAGATGGTTGGATGGCATCACCAACTCAATGGACGTGAGTTTGAGTAAGCTCCAGGAGTTGGTGATGGACAGGGAGGCCTGGTGTGCTGCAGGGTCACAAAGAGTCGGACACGACTGAGTGACTGAACTGAACTGAACTGAAGCACATCTAAAGGATCTAGACAGGCTGGGGTTGAACTTGTGGCTAAAGCTGAATCTATGACATTAAGTAGGATCACTGACAGGACTGTGGCATGGCCAATCAAGCTGGAGTTCCAGTCTCTTGAAGGAAATAAAAATTGGGTGGAGCCCTATCTGCCAGAAATGCTGCTTTCAGGCCCTGTGGGCACTGAAGGATGACCTGGGACTCCGAATCTCATACCTAGTGACTGATTACCAGCAACTTATGTCAAGGCCATCTTCTGCAGTGGCTTATTGCATCAAGCTCTTCCAGAAGTTAATGTCAGCTCCATTCTGTTATTGATAAGTCCATTCCAGGTTGAAAGAAATGTATCAGTTATAAGAAAGATACAGAGCAGAGCAAAGAATAAATCAGTCTCTTAGATTTCTTTTGATGTCGTAGGATGATGGTAGAAAATCGGGACTGACACTGATAAAACTGACTTGGCACAGACAGGAGGACTAGACAATGTAGACAGAGCCCAAGGCTCTATGTCTTCCTTCCTCAGCACTAATTCTTGGAGGCATCTGTAAAGGATGAGGAAGTGATCCTTTAGGCCATGGTATCAAGCCCAGTCAGCTGGGGAATATTTAGGAGTCAAATGGATGTGGTTACAGAATGTAGTTACAGAAGAGTAAATAAGGCTCCAGAGAGTTATGCTGAGTTTGAGCTTGAGGTGAGCCTAGGGACTTCCCTGGTGGTCCAGTGGTTAAGAATCCTGCTTGCAAAGCAGGGTACACAGGTTTGATACCTGGTAATGGAACTAAGATCCCAGATGTAGCAGAGCAACTAAGCCCATGAGCCACTACTCCTGAGCCTGGGTGCTCTGGAGCCTGTGTGCTGCAACAAGAGTCTGTGCACCTCAAGGAGAGATCTCCCATGATGGGACAAAGATACCACAGGCTGCAATAAGACCCAAGAGTCAAATAAACAAATGCATAAATATTGGAACTAAGATCCCAGATGTAGCAGAGCAACTAAGCCCATGAGCCACTACTCCTGAGCCTGGGTGCTCTGGAGCCTGTGTGCTGCAACAAGAGTCTGTGCACCTCAAGGAGAGATCTCCCATGATGGGACAAAGATACCACAGGCTGCAATAAGACCCAAGAGTCAAATAAACAAATGCATAAATATTTTTAAAAATAAATAAATAAAGGTGAGTCTAGAGCATTTAACAGTATTACTGGGAGGTCAATCAAGCCAGAAGCCCTGTTGCTTGAGTGGATTAAACATTGAGTGAAGTTCCATATTCCAGAAGTTCTGCCTTCAATACTCTGTGGGCAACTAAGGATCTCCTGGAACTCTCAGTCCAGTGAGGGGTATCTGATTGCTAGCAACAGAGCCTGGGAAGGAACAAGGATGAGGGAGGCAGTCAGAGGCCCAGTTATTGTGTTGGCTCTATTTTCTGAGGATATGAATTCATTCTGCTTCCTAACAGTCTGGGGATAGAGACTATTAATAAACCCTGTGCCCCAGAGGAAGTCTCCCCGGTACTGGGGCACGTTCATCCAGTAGGCGGGAGGTCTCTGAGACCCCAAATTTGGAATTTGGGGAAAGGTAGAGGTGGGGATGCCCAAAGATGGGGAGCCAGGGACAGCCAGCTCTTTCTCAGTGTGTGGGGGGTTACCCTTCTGGTCTTTCTCACCCCTTCTTCCCAAGCTCCTTTCTGTATTCAAATTCCAGCTAACAGCTAGACTCCACAGGGATCAGAGCTCTCTTTAAAGGCAAAAGTAAAGACCTCATTAAATCAGGGAATGCAGAGAATAGAATGAATAGGAATGAAGCACTTTCAGCTACCCCTCAGGAGGCCTCAGTAGAATAGCACTTCTCAGTGGAAAGCATTAGCACCAAGCTAATTCCTTAATGGACTGCATCTCTACAGTGCCCCCAGAGGCCCAGAGGTGCTGATGGGGGGTGGAGGAATTTAGACTCAGCCCTCCTCAAGGATGAGGGAGGCAGTCAGAGGCCCAGTTATTGTGTTGGCTCTATTTTCTGAGGATATGAATTCATTCTGCTTCCTAACAGTCTGGGGATAGAGACTATTAATAAACCCTGTGCCCCAGAGGAAGTCTCCCCGGTACTGGGGCACGTTCATCCAGTAGGCGGGAGGTCTCTGAGACCCCAAATTTTGAATTTGGGGAAAGGTAGAGGTGGGGATGCCCAAAGATGGGGAGCCAGGGACAGCCAGCTCTTTCTCAGTGTGTGGGGGGTTACCCTTCTGGTCTTTCTCACCCCTTCTTTCCAAGCTCCTTTCTGTATTCAAATTCCAGCTAACAGCTAGACTCCACAGGGATCAGAGCTCTCTTTAAAGGCAAAAGTAAAGACCTCATTAAATCAGGGAATGCAGAGAATAGAATGAATAGGAATGAAGCACTTTCAGCTACCCCTCAGGAGGCCTCAGTAGAATAGCACTTCTCAGTGGAAAGCATTAGCACCAAGCTAATTCCTTAATGGACTGCATCTCTACAGTGCCCCCAGAGGCCCAGAGGTGCTGATGGGGGGTGGAGGAATTTAGACTCAGCCCTCCCCTGCCCCAACTCATTGGAAAAGACCCTGATGCTGGGAAAGATTAAAGGCAAAAAGAGAAGGGGCTGAGGTTGAGATGGCTAGATGGCATGACAGATGTAATGGACGTGAATCTGAGCAAACTACAGAAGATAGTGAAGGACAGGATCCTGGCAGGCTGCAGTCCATGGGGTCACAAAGGGTCAGATGAGACTTAGCAACTGAACGACAACAGCAACCTCCCTCACCCCCACATTCAGCCTCAGATGCAGCGTCCCAGGACTGTAGGAAAGGCCAGGCAGGGAAAGACCTGGAGAATTTGACTTCCAACCACTCACATGCTCTCCCAAAGAGCTGTGTGGAATCCTCCTAGCAGGCCGGGCTTTTTGAGATAATAGATTATAAAAAGGAGAAGTGAGGAATGGTAAAAATAAAAACAAAAAGGTAAATAATTTCAGTAGTCCTGATGACCTGGGAATCCTAGATAAAGAAAAATCTCTGCTTGGGCCAAAAGTGCTCTCCATTAAAGAGAATGAGCTCTTTCATGTAACCTGCTGGTACTGAAATCTGGAGCCCCGTGAAACCCGGGACATCAATAAAGACAGCATGATGGAGTGGGAAGCAATGGGATTCAGAGTCTTGGAACCTCAGTTTGAATCCTGACTTCATTGCTAAATTGCTGTGGGATATTGTTCAGCCTCCTTCAGTTCAGTTTAGTCGCTCAGTCGTGTCTGACTCTTTGCAACCCCATGAATCGCAGCACGCCAAGCCTCCCTGTCCATCACCGGAGTTCACTCAGACTCACGTTCATCGAGTCAGTGATGCCATCCAGCCATCTCATCTTCTGTCGTCCCCTTCTCCGCCTGCCCCCAATCCCTTCCAGCATCAAAGTCTTTTCCAATGAGTCAACTTTTCGCATGAGGTGGCCAAAGTATTGGAGTTTCAGCTTTAGCATCATCCCTTCCAAAGAAATCCCGGGGCTGATCTCCTTCAGAATGGACTGGTTGGATCTCCTTGCAGTGCAAGGGACTCTCAAGAGTCTTCTCCAACACCACAGTTCAAAAGCATCAATTCTTCGTCACTCAGCCTTCTTCACAGTCCAGCTCCCACATCCATACATGACCACAGGAAAAACCATAGCCTTGACTAGATGGACCTTAGTCGGCAAAGTAATGTCTCTGCTTTTGAATATGCTATCTAGGTTGGTTAGGGGTTAATAATTTTGCTATTTGTAAGTTGGGGATAATAAATACCTATCTCATGAAATGAAATAATATCTATGAACATGATCAACTCTTTGCTCCAGTGAAAGGCAGACATCATCACAAGTCTGTGGCATTTTAGGTAGTCCAAAAGACCTTTCTGATAATGACATTAATACCAGATGTTGAGACTTCTCTGGTGGTCCAGTGGTTAAGGATCTGCCTTCCAAAGCAGGGGATTCTGGTTGGATCCCTAGTCCAGGAACTAAGATCCCACATGACAGGGGCAGTTAAGCCCATGTGCCCCAACCACTGAGTCCACACACTCTAGAGCCGAAGTGCCCATGCTTCAAAACTAAACAAGGCTGCCACAAGTAGAGAAGTCCCCATGTGCTGCAACTAGAGAAAACTGGCATACCTCAACGAAGACCCAGAGCAGCCAAAATAATAATAATAATAATAGACAAGACAATAGGCAAAAATGGAGTCACTTGTACTAAGTCCCACATCAACAAACCTAGACTCAGCTAACGTTTTAGCTCTCCCAGAAGTGGAATCTTAAACCAGCCACTCAGGAATCACATGATGAGAATTAGCTAGGTCATCTTCTGATAAACCCCTGCCATTCCAAGTAGGAAAGTAACCTTGCAATAACCAATTGCTTCTTTGTCTTATCCAACTTCCTTGCTCATTTTGCCTACAAAATCCCTTGTCTTGTACAGCTCTTTGAAGCTTCTTTCCATCTGCTAGATTGGATGCTGTCCAATTTGTGAATCATTGAATAAAGCCAGTAAGATCTTTAAAATTTACTCAGATTAAATTTTGTTAACATAAATAAAAATTTTAATCATTTACTATATGCTGAGCCCTGTGCTCTAAATCTGCATGCATCGACATATTTATTCATCTTAATGATGTTATGGGTCAAGTACTCTTTTTTATGCCCATTTTACATGCTAGAAAACAAAGGTTCAGAATATATAAGCAATTTGCTCAAGACCACATACTTAGTGAGGAGTAGAATTGGGACTTGATTTTATCATATGCCAAGTATCTCTGTGCCACATTGCCACCTAGATAAACAGAGAAGCAAGATGCCCCATGATTTGCCATGCCCACTTGGGGAATAGAAAAACGCCACAACTGCACAAGGAGCACATGGTGTTTAGGACTGGAATTACCTCCAATAGTCTCAGTGTCCTTGAGAGCAGGTCACCTACTTAGTGTCTGGCGTATGTGCTAAATGACATTTTTGTTTTGTTGTGTTTATGTTAAATCTGTGGCAGACATGTAAGGTGGCACCCAGGGATCCCCATTACCTGGTGTCACACTCTGTAGAACCCCTCTTCCCAAGTGTAGGCTCAATCTAGTGACTTACCTTTAATGAATAAAGTAGCAACAGTGATGGAAAGTAGGTTTCCTATATTTGCATGTATTAGTCAGCTTTGGCTGCATGAAGAAATACCACAGATGAGTGGCTTGAACAACAGACCTTTATTTTCCCACAGTTCTGGTGCCTAGAAGACCAAGATCGGGTTCAAGCCAATCTGGTTTCGGCTGAGAGCGCCCTTTCTGGCTCACAGATGGCCACCTTCTCACTGCATCCCTTCATGGCCTTTCCCCTGGTGAGTGTGTATGGAAAGAGTGAGCCAGCTCCCTGGGGTTTCTTCTTTTAAGGGCACTAATCCTATTGGATCAGGGTCCCACCCTATGACTTAATTCAACCTCAGCTACCTCCTTACTGGCCTTACCTTCAAGGTTGGGGGCAGGGCCGTGGTTAGGGCTTTCAGATGTGAGTCTGAGGGAGAAGGAGACAGTCCAGACCACAACAGGGGAGAACAAATCACCACAGAGAGAAGCTTAAAGCCACACACACTTATTACGTCACTCTTTTGGGGCCAGGACTCTGGGGTGCACGTTAGCTAGGTTCTCTGCTCTACGTGTCATGAGTTTGAAATCAAGTTGTCAGTCAGGCTGAGTCCTTGTCTACAGATTCTGGAGGAAAATCTACCTGCAAGCTCATTCTTGCTGTTGGCAGAATTCAGTTCTTGCGGTTGTAGAACTGAGGCTCCTGTTCCCCTGCTAGCTACCATCTGTGGGCTCTTCTCAGCCGCCAGGGGCCCCGGCATGCCTCCCCACCTAGCCTCTTTCATCTGCAAGTCAGCGAGAGCATGTCCAACCCTTCTTGTGCTTGAATCTCTGACTTCTCTCATCTCTGACCTTGAGACCAGCCTCCTTAAATATACATGTGGTATCTACCCTTCTAAAGACCTCCTGTGATTAGGTCAGTTCCACCTGGATAATCTCCCTAGCTTTAAGTCAACTGATCTGAGACCTTAATTAATTTGCAAAACCCTTTTGGCCATATGATGTAATAGAACCACGGGAGTACCATCCCATCATATTTGCACTCCTGGGTCCTACAGGACGTTACACAAGGGGAATGTCTTATAATTCTGTATTCCATAGTCACCTCCAAGAAAACACGATGACTTCTGTCTTGCTCACACTTTCTTTCTATAGCTTTATTCTCATCTTCCTCTGCTGAAGCAAGTTGCCCTGTTGTGAGCTGCCCTGTGGAGAGACTCACGTGGCAGAAATTGAGCACAGCCTCAGTCCCACAGCCAGTGAGCATGTGAATCCCACCAACAGCCAGATGAGTGAGTTTGGAAGAGGACTCCTTCCCCCCTATTTGAGGCTCACGGTGAAGCCCTGACCACACCTTGACTGTAGTCTCCTGAGAGATACTCAGCCAGAGGACCCACCTAAGCCACACCCCAATTTCAACATGCTGCTATTTTAAGCTGCTGAGGTTGGGGTGGTGGGGGGGGGGGCGCAATTTCTTACACAGCAGTGTATAACTACTACAAGATCTCTTAACAGAAGCAATGTAAAAAGAACTATATATGTATGACCTCTATTTGGGTTATTTCCAAAAAGTTGAATGAAGAAAGAATGATATCATACCCAATAATATTTCATAAAACATGATTCATATAAGTTATATATGAAGATGCATGGCTTACCATGTTGTTTAGTTGCTAAGTCACATCCAACTCTTTTTGATACCATGGACCGTAGACCACAAGGCTCCTCTGTCCATGGGATTTCCCAGGCAAGAATACTGGAATGGGTTGTCATTTTCTTCTCTAGGGGATCTTTCTGACCCAGGGATCGAACCCACATCTCCTGCATTGGCAGGCAGGTTCTTTACCATTGAGTCACCTGGGAAGCCCCCTTTCTGCTTAAACCAGGCAGTAAATCTTTTCCATGTCTCATGAGCTACTGCAGGGCCATACAGAAAGCAGTCAGGATTCTCTAGCCTCTAAATGGTATAATCCATCAATGATTAGCAATTGGTACCTGGGTACCATCTGGCATCTTGTGGCTGTGCCCAGAACTAGTATCTTCATGTTGGCAAGACATACACCATGAAACACCTCTCCCTGGGAGAAAATAAAATGTACCAGATTTGGCTCCTTTATGAAAGATAACTGTGCAATGTGAGCCCACATCTAACATTTACAAGAGTCAAGAGCAAGATTAAAAACATAAGACCCTTATACCATATGCTAAACAGTTACAAAAAGAAAGCCTAAATAAAATACGCCCTACCTTCATAACAACAAGGCCAAGTTCTCATGCAGAATCCTCAAACCCATTCCATGTATGGGAAAAGCCAACTCTGAGCCCTTGGCCCACCCTCAGCTCTGTTCTACACCACATCCTCCTGTATAAGCCTGCGGATACCCTAGTCTGCATGTCCAAGACCACCCACACTCTGCTTCAAACAGCCCTCAGGCCTCGAAAGGCACATACCCACACAGCCCACCCTCTGGAACACAGACACAGAAAAACTCCCAAACAGACCTTGAATGTGAGCATGGCGCCATTTGAAGAAGGAAATGCGGGATTCTGATGAGCAGAGTATGGTCTAGGAGAGCACTCTCTCTGGATACGTATGTCCTTTGGCATGTTAATTTGTTGCTTTTTTGTCGAGTATAGTTGATTTACAATGTTGTGTCGATTATTTCTACACAGCAATGTGGCTCAGTTATAGATACATGTACATACATTATTTTTCGTTGTGGTTTATCACAGGATATGAAATGTAGTTCCCCGTGCTCTACCATAGGACCTTGTTGTGACAGTTATTCATTGTGTGTGTGTGTGTGTGTGTGTGTGTGTGTG
>SJYT01032243.1:160735-173601 GCA_006410635.1 Cephalophus harveyi | reverse complement strand
CTTCCCTACTGAACCTCAAAGGGTCCTTCACAGCTTTGCTACAACTCAAGAAGTTCCCCGACATAACCATCTCCACTCGAGAGGAACACTGAGGGTCCCACCACAACTCAAGAGGAGCCCCCTTTCGCCCTTCTCCTCTCCCGATGAGGGATCCTTTACCTGCTTCGGTAGGAAAGGATTCTGGCGTTCCTGACGCAGAGCAAGAGGGCTTTCTCTCAACAGGAAAGTCGAGAGGAATTCCAGGGCTCATGCCACCATTACAAAAGACCCCCAAAAGTCTCAGTCCACTCCAGATGAACCAGATTTCCCTGCCCTGCCTCGATGGTCACCCTGAGTATTGAATCACACCACGGTGGCCTCCTTGACAGCCCTGTGGCACCTTTGGGTCACAAATCAAACCTCAATAAATTTAAGAAAATTGAAATCATATCAATCATCTTCTCCAACCACAATGCTATGAGACTAGATATCAATTATAAGAAAAAAAAACTGTAAGAAACACAAACACATGGAGATTAAACAACTTGATTATAAATAACTGACAGGTTACTAAAGAAATCAAAAGGGAAATCAAAAAATTTCTAGAAACAAATGACAATGAAAACATGACAACTCAAAACCTATGGGATGTAGCAAAAGCAGTTCTAAGAGGCAAGTTTATAGCAATACAATCCTACCTCAAGAAATAAGAAAAACATTGAATAGACAACTTAACTTTACACCTAAAACAACTGGAAGAAGAACAAAAATCCCAAAAATTAGTAGAAGGAAAGAAATCATAAAGATCCAAGCAGAAATAAATGAAAAAGAAATGAAAGACACAATAGTAAAGATTAATAAAGCTAAAAGTTGGTTCTTTGAGAAGATAAACAAAATTGACAAACCTTTAGCCAGACTCATCAAGAAAAAAAAGGGACTTCTTTTTTATTAATTTTGTTGTTATTTGTATTATCTTTTTTTATTATTTTGTTAATCAAATCAACAAAATTAGAAATGAAAAAGAAAAGGTTACAGCAGACAATGAAGAAATACAAAGGATTATAAGGGACTATTATGAACAATAACATGGCAATAAAATGGATAACCTGTAAGGAATGGACAGATTCTTAGAAAAATTCACCTTCCAAGACTGAACCAGGAAGAAATAGAAATTATAGCACCCCAATTACAAGCACTGAAATTAAAGTTGTGATCAAAAATCTCCCCAAAAAACAAAAGCCCAGGACCAGGAGAATTCTATCAAACATTTAGAGAAGAGCTAATGCCTATCCTTCTAAAACTCTTTCAAAAAATTGCAGAGGAAAGAACACTTCCAAACTCATTCTATGAGGCCAACGTCACCCTGATACCAAAACCAGACAAAGACAACACAAAAAAAGAAAACTACAGGCCAATATCACTGATGAACATAGATGCAAAAATCATCAACAAAGTTTCAGCAAACAGAATTCAGCAACACATCATAAAGCTCATACACCATGATCAACTTGGGTTTATTCTAGGGATGTAAGGATTCTTCAGTATCCAAATCAAACAATGTAATACACCATATTAACAAACTGAAAGATAAAAACCACATGATAATACATGCAGAAAAAGCCTTTGACAAAATTCAGCACCCATTTACGATTAAAACTTCAAAAAATGGACATAGAAGGAACCTACCTCAACATAGTAAAGGCCATATATGATAAGCCTACAGCAAACATTATTCTCAATGTTGAAAAACTGAAAGTATTCCCCCTAAGATCAGGAACAAGACAAGGATGTCCACTTTCACCACTATTATTCAACATAGTTCTGAAAGTCCTAGCTACAGCAATCAGAGAAGAAAAAGAAATAAAAGGAATCCAGATTGGAAAAGAAGAAGTAAAGCTCTCACTGTTTGCAGATGACATGATGCTCCTCCATCCATGGGATTTTCCAGGCAAGAGTACTGGAGTGGGGTGCCATTGCCTTCTCCGAGATGACATGATACTATACATTAAAAACCCTAAAGTTAGTATCAGAAAAGTAGTAGAGCTAATCAGTGAAGTTAGCAAAGTTGTAGGATACAAAATCAATACACAGAAATCACTTGTATTTCTGTATACTAATAATGAAAAATCAGAAAGAGAAATTAAAGAATCAATCTCATTCACCATTGCAACAAAAAGAATTCAATATACAGGAATAAGCTTACCTAAGGACACAAAAGAACTGTACACAGAAAATTATAAGACACAAATGAAAGAAATCAAAGATGACATAAACAGATGGAGAAATATTCCATGTTCCTGGGTAGGAAAAAAACAGGAAAAAATATTTTGAAATCTTTTGAAAGAGTTTTAGAAGGATAGTCATTAGTTCTTCTGTAAATGTTTGATAGAATTCTCCTGTGAAACCATCTGATCCTGGGCTTTTTGTTTTTTGGGAGATTTTTTATCACAACTTCAATTTCAGAAAAAATATTGTGAAAATGACTATACTACCAAAAGCAACCTATGGATGTTATCCCTATCAAATTACCAATGACATTTTTCCAGAACTAAAACAAAACATTTCACAACTCATATGGAAACCCAAAAGACCCCAAATAGCCAATGCTGTCTTGAGAAAGAAGAATGGAGCCGGAGGAACCAACTCCTGACTTCCTGACTTCAGATTATACTACAAAGCTACAGTCATCAAGACAGTGTGCTACTGGCACAAAAACAGAAACATAGACCAATGGAACAAGACAGAAAGCCCAGAAATAAACCCATGCACCTATGGGTACTTTATTTTTCACAAAGGAGGCAAGAAAGAATATATAATATGGCAAAGACAGCCTCTTCAATAAATGATACTGGGAAAACTGGACAGCCACATGTAAAAGAATGAAATTAGAACACTTCCTAACACCATACACAGATAAACTCAAAATGGATTAAAGACCTAAATGTAAAACCAGAAACTATAAAACTCTTACAGGAAAACATAGGTAGAAGACTCGATGACACAAATCAAAAGCAAGATCCTCTATGATCTATCTCCTAGAGTAATGGAAATAAAAACAAAAATAAACAAGTGGGACCTGATTAAGCTTAAAATCTTTTGCACAGCAAAGGAAACTATAAGCAAGGTGAAAAGACAACCCTCAGAATGGGAGAAAATAATAGCAAAAGAAACAACTGACAAAGGATTAATTTCCAAAATATACAAGCAGCTCACACAACTCAATACCACAAAAACAAACAATCCAATCAAAAAGTGGGGAAAAGATCTAAACAGACATTTCTCCAAAGAAGACAAACAGATGGCTAACAAGCACGTGAAAATATGCTCAACATCGCTCATTATTGGAGAAATGCAAATCAAAACTACAATGAGATTTGTAGATTCACCTCACACTGAAGTTTCACCTCTGACCCTTTTGATGAGGGTCATAATGGCCCTCATCAAAAAGTCTACAAGCAATAAATGCTGGAGAGGGTGTGGAGAAAAGGGAATGCTTTTACACTGTTGGGAATGTAAATTGATATAGCCACTATGGAAGACGGTATGGAGGTTCCTTAAAAAACTAGGAATAAAACCACCATATGACCCAGCAATCCTACTCCTAGGCATTTACCCTAAGGAAACCAAAATTGAAAGAGACACATGTATCCCACTGTTCACTGGAGCACTATTTACAATATCTAGAACATGGAAGCAACCTAGATGTCCATCAACAGATGAATGGATAAAGAAGTTGTGGTACATATACACAATGAAATATTATTCAGCCATAAAAAGGAACACATTTGGGTCAGTTCTGATGAGGTGGATGAACCTAGAACCCATTATACAGTGTGAAGTAAGTCAGAAAGGAAACATAAATGTTGTATTCATATATACGGAATCTAGAAAAATGGTACTGAAGAATTTATTTACAGGGCAGCAATGGAGAAACAGACAGAGAATAGACTTATGGACATGCAGAGCGGGTAGTAGAGGGTGAGATGTATGGAAAGGGTAACATGGTAACTTACATTACCATATGTAACATAGACAGCCAACGGGAATTTGCTGTATAGCTCAGGAAACTTGAGCAGGTGCTCTGTATAAACCTAGAGGGGTGGAATGGGGAGGGAGATGGGAGGGAGATTCAAAAGGGAGGGAGTATATGTATACCTATGGCTGATTCATGTGGAGGTTTGACAGAAAGCAACAAAATTCTGTAAAGCAATTATCCTTCAATAATAATAAATTAATTAGTATTTATTTAAATTTAAATAAGTTATTATTTAAATAATTGATTTAATAATAATAAAATTTAAATAATAAAATTTTTTTTTAAGGTAGAAACATTACTTTGCCAACAAAAGCCCGTCTACTCAAAGCTATGGTTTTTCCAGAAGTCATGTATGGATGTGAGAGTTGGACCATAAAGAAGGCTGAGAGCCAAAGAATTGATGCTTTTGAACTGTGGTATTGGAGAAGGTTCTTGAGAGTCCCTTGTATTGCAAGGAGTTCTAACCAATCAATACTAAAGGAGCAGAAGCTCCAATACTCTTGCCACCTGATGAGAACTGACTCATTTGAAAAGACCCTGGGAAAGATAGAAGGCAGGAGGAGAAAGTGATGACAGAGGACAAGATGGTTGGATGGCATCACTGGCTCAGTGGACATAAGTTTGAGCAAGCTCCAGGAGATGGCGAAGGAAGGTGAAGCCTTATGTGCTTCCTGTCCATGGAATTGCAAAGAGTCAGACACGACTGAGCAACAATAGACTAGTGCAATTTCTAGCACATGGATGGTTATATACAACAGAAACCTCGTTTACTAGAGGGATCAGTTGAGAACAGGATTTCTTAGTTTACAAAAGGATTCACTTAAAATAGCTCGTTGCTTTAAAATAGGCCCTTCCTTTACATTCAAGAAGGCTTAATGGGCAATCAGACATGAAGCCTCTTGAATACTACAATGTCAGCCACAGGTGAAGTATTTGCACAAATCAATTGACACAATTTTTCAGGAATATTCTTCATAGTAACAAGCATTTCAATATGATGTGCATCCCTGGTGCCCCAGCATCAAAGACAGTCTCAGTTCACTGCTGAAAGGAAGAGGCAGGCCACAGTTTCCTTCTGCTAACCAAAAGAGGGCCAGAGCCTGGATCAGTTCAGTTCAGTTCAGTCACTCAGTCATGTCCAACTCTTTGCGACCCCATGAATCGCAGCACACCAGGCCTCCCTGTCCATCACAAACTCCTGGAGTTTACTCAAACTCATGTCCATGGAGTCAGTGATGCCATCCAGCCATCTCATCCTCTGTCATCCCCTTCTCCTCCTGCCCCCAATCCCTCCCAGCATCAGGGGCTTTTCCAATGAGTCAACTCTTCACATGAGGTGGCCAAAGTACTGGAGTTTCAGCTTTAGCATCAGTGCTTCCAATGAACACCTGGGATTGATCTCCTTTAGAATGGATTGGTTGGATCTCCTTGCAGTCCAAGAGACTCTCAAGAGTCTTCTTCAACAGCACAGTTCAAAAGCATCGATTCTTCGGCGCTCAGCTTTCTTTACAGTCCAACTCTCACATCCATACATGACCACTGGAAAAACCGTAGCCTTGACTAGATGGACCTTTGTTGGCAAAGTAATGTCTCTGTTTTTTAATAGTGACTGGATAAACAATAGTAATTTGGTGGTGAAAAATGGCCTGTGATTACACTGTCAAGAAGTCGGTTCACATAATCTCCCCGGTGTTGACTGAAAATATAGTCACAACCTGAAAGTAAAGAATTATTTTATTTGGTGGGAATGTTTAAGACTCTTAGCCTGGGAGGGTCATTTGCCCTGAGAAAACTGCTCTGAGGAGGCAAGAGAGGGAGTCAGGCTATCTGTAAGTTTGCAACAAAGAGAACAGACAGTCTGAACAACAAAGATTACTGTTTAGTAATAAGGAAAACCAGATATCCAGCTAAGGAATTTTGTGTTCTTCTTTGTATGGGAAGATGCAAGCCTCTGGGCTGACTGAATTCATTCCTTTCATATGCACCTCAGCTGTTTGGGGCCAAACCCTATTTCTTGACTGTTTACATCCTTAATTCTTGTGCATCTCTGGGGTGGCAAGTGTGGCAGATGATGCTTATTCTACCCCAACCCACCCCACCCCCAGCTCCTCAGCAGTCAGAGGGGTGGATAGTGGCATCTGCTGGCTAGAAATCGCTGATGGCTGTGACATTTCTTGCCCACTGATATAGCAGAAAATATTTCATTTCACACCAGATTTCATCTCAAATTCCCATCATTAAACAGAACTCCTGCCTGTTTCATGTAAAAAATCCTTCCTATTCCAGTGTTGCTCGTAAAGATCCCACAGGGTGTGCAGAGCAGGGGACTGGCTAACCACAACTGTGGAAACCTCTGTCCCCAGAAAGTGTGAAACAGTGGGGTACCCAAACTGTAGTTCATCCCTCTACCAGTCACAGATGTGAAATGGAATATCTCCTGCCATATCAGTAAACAAGGATGTCACAGCTAACCATGATTCCTACCCTCCAAATGTGAATTTCTAGCCATGCAGACAAGCAGTGCCACTTCCTACATGAGGATGTCATGGTGGTGATTTAGCCACTAAGTCATGTCCAACTCTTTTCAACTACATGGACTATAGCCTGCCAGTCTCCTCTGTCTATGGGGTTCTCCAGGCAAGAATACTGGAGTGTGTTTACGTTTCCTTCTCCAAAGATGTCATCAGTTCAGTTCAGTTCAGTCACTCAGTTGTGTCCGACTCTTTGTGACCCCATGAATTGCAGCACGCCAGGCCACCCTGTCCATCACCAACTCCTGGAGTTCACTCAAACTCACGTCCATCAAGTTGGTGATGCCATCAAGCCATCTCATCTCTGTCGTCCCCTTCTCCTCCTGCCCCCAATCCCTCCCAGCATCAGGGGCTTTTCCAATGAGTCAACTCTTCCCATGAGGTGGCCAAAGTACTGGAGTTTCAGGTTTAGCATCTTTCCTTTCAAAGAACACCGAGGACTGATCTCCTTTAGAATGGACTGGTTGGATCTCCTTGCAGTCCAAGGGATTCTCAAGAGTCTTCTCCAACACCACAGTTCAAAAGCATCAATTCTTTGGTGCTCAGCTTTCTTCACAGTCCAACTCTCACATCCGTACATGACCACTGGAAAAACCATAGGCTTGACTAGATGGACCTTTGTTGGCAAAGTAATGTCTCTGCTTTTTAATATGCTATCGAGGGAGGAAGACGCGGTCGCCGTTGCAGCGGTGTTTGTGCCGCCCGCTCCTGCTCCTGACTCACCGCTGTTCGCTCTCGCCGAGGAACAAGTCGGTCAGGAAGCCACGCCGCAGCCATGGCCTTTAAAGACACCGGCAAGACTCCCGTGGAGCCAGAGGTGGCCATTCACCGCATTAGGATCACCCTTAGCAGCCGCAACGTGAAGTCTCTGGAGAAGGTGTGTGCTGACCTGATCAGAGGTGCGAAGGAAAAGAATCTCAAAGTGAAAGGACCAGTTCGGATGCCTACCAAGACTCTGAGAATAAGTACGAGGAAAACTCCTTGTGGTGAAGGTTCTAAGACTTGGGATCGATTCCAAATGAGGATCCACAAGCAACTCATTGACCTGCACAGCCCTTCTGAAATTGTCAAGCAGATCACTTCCATCAGTATTGAGCCGGGAGTCGAGGTGGAAGTCACCATTGCTGATGCCTAAAATCAACCTTTTTAATAAATCGATAATCAGTTGTTAAAAAAAANAGCGACTCATTGACCTGCACAGCCCTTCTGAAATTGTCAAGCAGATCACTTCCATCAGTATTGAGCCGGGAGTCGAGGTGGAAGTCACCATTGCCGATGCCTAAAATCAACCTTTTTAATAAATCGATAATCAGTTGTTAAAAAAAATATATCTATGCTATCGAGGTTGGTCATAACTTTCCTTCCAAGGAGTAAGTGTCTTTTAATTTCATGACTGCAGTCAAAATCTGCAGTGATTTGGGAGCCCAAAAAATAAAGTCTGACACTGTTTCCACTGTTTCCCCATCTATTTCATATGAAGTGATGGGACCAGATGCCATGATCTTAATTCAAGAAAGAGAAGAATACCTCTGTAAAAATGCAGGATGCTGGCCCCAGATAGCTGAGATGCATATGAAAGGAAATATTTCAATAATCCCAGACTCTTGCATCTTCCCGTAAATAGAAGAACACTAAATTCCTTAACTTGATATCTGGTTTTTCTTACTTAAGAATAATCTTTGATATTCAGACTGCCTGCCCGCTATGTTGCAAATCTGTATAAACAGACTCCTCCTCTCCCTCTTCCCCCACCCCCGCCCCCGACCTCAGAGCAGTTTCTCAGGGCTACTGAGTTGCTGTCTCCTAGGCTTGAAGTACTAAGATTTTCTCACCAATAAAATAACTCTCTACTTTCAGGCTGTGACTACTTTTTTAAGTCAACTTAGTCCTTGCTCTGTACAACTCCAGCTCTGGGATCTGTCCTGCTTGCAGCAACCCTCCAGGAAGGTGGGTAGGGGTAGCCACAAGTCTAAAGAGCTGTAGGGCTCATAGGAGCCTGTATCCAGAGGACCTGGGTTTACTGTGCATGGAGAACCACTGCCCCCAGGTTCCCTCAACTCCAACCAGAAAATTTTACAAGTGCTGTGGGCATACAAAAGGAGCATGATGAAAGCCCACAATATCTGTTCTTAAAAGAGAGAGAGAGAGAGCACTCTATAGCATGAAGATAATACCTAATGTCATCATCACATGGGGAATGATTCAGGCCAAAGTGGGTGCCCTCAGTGCATGAGGACTTGATTGCTCCGGTCAACTGAAAAAAATACACAACCTGAAAGCTGAGAATTACATTTTATTCAGTGGACATTCTAAAGACTTCAGCCCAGAACATAACATCTCAGATAGCTCTGGGAGTCTGCTCTGAAGAGAAAGGGGGGGAGACAGGATATATAGGAGTTTTTGCAAGAAAGACTAAGTAGTAATGAAACCAAGCAGGACCCTATGGGGCTCCTGGACACAAAAGCCTTTCTGTGTCCCCTTCCCTGAGTTTCAAAGGACAGTTCAAACAGTTGCTTATCAGGTAAGGGAGGGAATGCAGAGACGAGGGAAGAACAGCCAACAAACAATAGTGTAGCCTAGGGCAGGGCCCTGGTTCCCCCTCAAGGGATACATGTAACATTATCTTTGAGATCTTCTGTAGAACTAAAGTGAAAGTGAAATAGCTCAGTTGTGTCCGACTCTTTGCCACCCCATGGACTGTAGCCTACCAGGCTCCTCCCTCCAAGGGATTCTCCAGGCAAGAATACTGGAGTGGGTTGCCACTTCCTTCTCCAGGGGATCTTCCCGACCCAGGGATCAAACCCTGGTCTCCCACATTGCAGGCAGATGCTTTAACCTCTGAGCCACCAGGGAAGGCCAAACCTCCACCAAATGGAAGACTTGATGAAGCACTCTTCATTCCAGAGAAAGTCAGTTTGCCCACCATCACTGACACCACGTGATCTCTGGATTGAAAGAGTGTGGGCCTTGCATGCACCCTGATCCTTATCAGCACCCCCACCCCTGGACTATAAGGCTCCTTACAAACCTCCCTAGCTTGGGACCCAGTTTGAAGGCATTAGCCAACTGTGATTCCTCCATTTTCCTGGCAAACAATAAAGCTATTCTTTTTTTTAACTTCATACAAAGCTCTGTCTCTGAGATTTATTAATTTAGTGTCAGGTACAGAGGCCAGATTTGGCTCCAAATTTTTGTGGTTCTGACTTGGGCCTGGCCCCAGGAGGGTCTCCTGGTTTGATTGAATGTCCCAAGGTTTTGTTCAAATCAGCTTTTTTTGAGAGAGTGGAGGCTAGATTGCCTGGGACCCTTGCCTAGAAAGGCTGCACCCTGGCAATACACAGTCCTGGTAGTTGAAACTCCAAGGTGGGAGTGCAACAGCAGGACCTTCCTAGCAGCTGCCAAGACCACTCCCTTCTTCCTCCTAAGAAATTATTTTGGGTGAAATAGAAAAGAGTTGCTTTATTGCTTTGCCAGAGAAGGGGGCCACATCAGCATAATGGCCTCAAAAGCATGTGCCCCACCTCGGGGGGGAGGGGGGCAGAGACTATCAGGAGTCTTACAATCCAGGGATGGAGTTGCTGATAAGGTTCAGGGCATGTGTAGGGTCCACATTCCTTCAATCCAGGAACCACTTGGTGTCAGTGATGATGGGCAAACTGTGCCTTTCTCTGGAATGAAGAGTGCTTCATCAAGCAGTTAACATCCTGAGCCCCCTTAGGTGCACAGTTGGGTGTGACTGTAGTGGCAGAGGGCTTGGTAGTGGGCATCACATTTGTCTCCATCATGAGTTCCCTCAAGGCTCACCATTGGAGCAGCTGTAATGTGATGGCTTGATAGCTGCAACATCCTTTGTTTACTGGTATGGAAGGCAACATTTTTCATTCACACTGTGTAGCTCCATGTGGCAAAGAAGCCCCATGAAGAAGGCCGGTGTGGGATGCACCTTAAAGAGGGGATGATAGCAATCTATTGCCACATCTGTGTCCTTCTGACTTCCCAGACCATGCAAAGTGCCTTTCATGGGACTCTTTACCATGTCACCCTTCTGCCAACACTTGGACATTGCTATTAATAGCATTTTCATCCTACATGCAGTAGCTTTGATTGTGAAGTTAAATAAGTTAAATAACTCTGAAGCTAAACAGCCAGCCAAGGGGTAATTACATAATTTTAACAGAGATCTCTCTAACCCCAAAGCCCATGTTCTTAACTACAATTCCACACATTAGGATGGGTAGTATCCTAGGTGGCCCTGTGATTTTTGAAAAAGCAAGAGGAAATAGAGACTTGAATGAACCCAGGATTTGTGATGGGGAGAAAGAAGGGCACCCTCAATTAGCCAGCAGGGGTCAACTTGCAGAGGAGGGGAGATGAGGTCAAATGGCTTAGAAGGGCAAGATCACGGTCTGCCTTGAAGACCAGCCAGTGGAGTCAGTCCTTGGAATATATCCACAATAGGTTCTGGAGCAGAGGCTGGGCTGGGACCACAAAGATGAGTCCAGGGCCAGCCAGGAGGTTATTGCAGAGATCCAGGTGAGGACAACAACGGTCTAAATGGCAGTTGTGTTGAAAGGAAGAAGGAAAGGAAGCAGCAGAGAAGCACTCCAGAGGGAGATGCAAGAGGGCATGGTGGAGAGAGAGCAAGGGTCAAGAGAAGACTTCTATGGGCCCATGGAGCATCCAGGCCCAGGACAAGAGGCCACCCAGCTTCTACCTCAGGATCCAGACTGTCTCTTATACACATCTACCAGGCTCCTCCGTCCATGGGATTTTCCAGGCAAGAGTACTGGAGTGGGGTGCNACACCTGGGATTGATCTCCTTTAGAATGGATTGGTTGGATCTCCTTGCAGTCCAAGAGACTCTCAAGAGTCTTCTTCAACAGCACAGTTCAAAAGCATCAATTCTTCGGCGCTCAGCTTTCTTCACAGTCCAACTCTCACATCCATACATGACCACTGGAAAAACCGTAGCCTTGACTAGATGGACCTTTGTTGGCAAAGTAATGTCTCTGTTTTTTAATAGTGACTGGATAAACAATAGTAATTTGGTGGTGAAAAATGGCCTGTGATTACACTGTCAAGAAGTCGGTTCACATAATCTCCCCGGTGTTGACTGAAAATATAGTCACAACCTGAAAGTAAAGAATTATTTTATTTGGTGGGAATGTTTAAGACTCTTAGCCTGGGAGGGTTATTTGCCCTGAGAAAACTGCTCTGAGGAGGCAAGAGAGGGAGTCAGGCTATCTATAAGTTTGCAACAAAGAGAACAGACAGTCTGAACAACAAAGATTACTGTTTAGTAATAAGAAAAACCAGGTTATCAAGCTAAGGAATTTTGTGTTCTTCTTTGTATGGGAAGATGCAAGCCTCTGGGCTGACTGAATTCATTCCTTTCATATGCACCTCAGCTGTCTGGGGCCAAACCCTATTTCTTGACTGTTTACATCCTTAATTCTTGTGCATCTCTGGGGTGGCAGGTGTGGCGGATGATGCTTATTCTACCCCAATCCACCCCACCCCCAGCTCCTCAGCAGTCAGAGGGGTGGATAGTGGCATCTGCTGGCTAGAAATCACTGATGGCTGTGACATTTCTTGCCCACTGATATGGCAGAAAATATTTCATTTCACACCAGATTTCATCTCAAATTCCCATCATTAAACAGAACTCCTGCCTGTTTCATGTAAAAAATCCTTCCTATTCCAGTGTTGCTCGTAAAGATCCCACAGGGTGTGCAGAGCAGGGGACTGGCTAACCACAACTGTGGAAACCTCTGTCCCCAGAAAGTGTGGAACAGTGGGGTACCCAGACTGTAGTTCATCCCTCTACCAGTCACAGATGTGAAATGGAATATCTTCTGCCATATCAATAAACAAGGATGTCACAGCTAACCATGATTCCTGCCCTCCACATGTGAATTTCTAGTCATGCAGACAAGCAGTGCCACTTCCTACATGAGGAACTTGAGGATGTCATGGTGGTGATTTAGCCACTAAGTCATGTCCAACTCTTTTCGACCACATGGACTGTAGCCTGCCAGTCTCCTCTGTCTATGGGATTCTCCAGGCAAGAATACTGGAGTGTGTTTCCGTTTCCTTCTCCAAAGATGTCATCAGTTCAGTTCAGTTCAGTCACTTAGTTGTGTCCGACTCTTTGTGACCCCATGAATTGCAGCACGACAGGCCACCCTGTCCATCACCAACTCCTGGAGTGCACTCAAACTCAAGTCCATCGAGTTGGTGATGCCATCAAGCCATCTCATCCTCTGTCGTCCCCTTCTCCTCCTGCCCCCAATCCCTCCCAGCATCAGGGGCTTTTCCAA
>SJYT01032243.1:127903-158893 GCA_006410635.1 Cephalophus harveyi | reverse complement strand
ATAAACAGACTCCTCCTCTCCCTCTTCCCCCACCCCCGCCCCCGACCTCAGAGCAGTTTCTCAGGGCTACTGAGTTGCTGTCTCCTAGGCTTGAAGTACTAAGATTTTCTCACCAATAAAATAACTCTCTACTTTCAGGCTGTGACTACTTTTTTAAGTCAACTTAGTCCTTGCTCTGTACAACTCCAGCTCTGGGATCTGTCCTGCTTGCAGCAACCCTCCAGGAAGGTGGGTAGGGGTAGCCACAAGTCTAAAGAGCTGTAGGGCTCATAGGAGCCTGTATCCAGAGGACCTGGGTTTACTGTGCATGGAGAACCACTGCCCCCAGGTTCCCTCAACTCCAACCAGAAAATTTTACAAGTGCTGTGGGCATACAAAAGGAGCATGATGAAAGCCCACAATATCTGTTCTTAAAAGAGAGAGAGAGAGAGCACTCTATAGCATGAAGATAATACCTAATGTCATCATCACATGGGGAATGATTCAGGCCAAAGTGGGTGCCCTCAGTGCATGAGGACTTGATTGCTCCGGTCAACTGAAAAAAATACACAACCTGAAAGCTGAGAATTACATTTTATTCAGTGGACATTCTAAAGACTTCAGCCCAGAACATAACATCTCAGATAGCTCTGGGAGTCTGCTCTGAAGAGAAAGGGGGAGAGACAGGATATATAGGAGTTTTTGCAAGAAAGACTAAGTAGTAATGAAACCAAGCAGGACCCTATGGGGCTCCTGGACACAAAAGCCTTTCTGTGTCCCCTTCCCTGAGTTTCAAAGGACAGTTCAAACAGTTGCTTATCAGGTAAGGGAGGGAATGCAGAGATGAGGGAAGAACAGCCAAGAAACAATAGTGTAGCCTAAGGCAGGGCCCTGGTTCCCCCTCAAGGGATACACGTAACATTATCTTTGAGATCTTCTGTAGAACTAAAGTGAAAGTGAAGTAGCTCAGTTGTGTCCGACTCTTTGCCATCCCATGGACTGTAGCCTACCAGGCTCCTCCCTCCATGGGATTCTCCAGGCAAGAATACTGGAGTGGGTTGCCACTTCCTTCTCCAGGGGATCTTCCCGACCCAGGGATCAAACCCTGGTCTCCCGCTATGCGGGCAGATGCCTTAACCTCTGAGCCACCAGGGAAGCCCAAACCTCCACCAAATGGAAGACTTGATGAAGCACTTTTCATTCAAGAGAAAGTCACAGTTTGCCCACCATCACTGACACCATGTGATCTCCGGATTGAAAGAATGTGGGCCTTGCATGCACCCTGATCCTTATCAGCACCCCCACGCCTGGACTATAAGGCTCCTTACAAACCCCCCTAGCTTGGGACCCAGTTTGAGGGCATTAGCCAACTGTGATTCCCCCATTTTTCTGGCAAACAATAAAGCTATTCTTTTTCTTAACTTCATACAAAGCTCTGTCTCTGAGATTTATTAATTTAATGTCAGGTACAGAGGCCAGATTTGGCTCCAAATTTTTGTGGTTCTGACTTGGGCCTGGCCCCAGGAGGGTCTCCTGGTTTTTTCTCTGGAATGAAGAGTGCTTCATCAAGCAGTTAACATCCTGAGCCCCCTTAGGTGCACAGTTGGGTGTGACTGTAGTGGCAGAGGGCTTGGTAGTGGGCATCACATTTGTCTCCATCGTGAGTTCCCTCAAGGCTCACCATTGGAGCAGCTGTAATGTGATGGCTTGATAGCTGCAACATCCTTTGTTTACTGGTATGGAAGGCAACTTTTTTCATTCACACTGTGTAGCTCCATGTGGCAAAGAAGCCCCATGAAGAAGGCCGGTGTGGGATGCACCTTAAAGAGGGGATGATAGCAATCTATTGCCACATCTGTGTCCTTCTGACTTCCCAGACCATGCAAAGTGCCTTTCNATGTGATGGCTTGATAGCTGCAACATCCTTTGTTTACTGGTATGGAAGGCAACTTTTTTCATTCACACTGTGTAGCTCCATGTGGCAAAGAAGCCCCATGAAGAAGGCCGGTGTGGGATGCACCTTAAAGAGGGGATGATAGCAATCTATTGCCACATCTGTGTCCTTCTGACTTCCCAGACCATGCAAAGTGCCTTTCATGGGACTCTTTACCATGTCACCCTTCTGCCAACACTTGGACATTGCTATTAATAGCATTTTCATCCTACATGCAGTAGTTTTGATTGTGAAGTTAAATAAGTTAAATAACTCTGAAGCTAAATAGCCAGCCAAGGGGTAATTACATAATTTTAACAGAGATCTCTCTAACCCCAAAGCCCATGTTCTTAACTACAATTCCACACATTAGGATGGGTAGTATCCTAGGTGGCCCTGTGATTTTTGAAAAAGCAAGAGGAAATAGAGACTTGAATGAACCCAGGATTTGTGATGGGGAGAAAGAAGGGCACCCTCAATTAGCCAGCAGGGGTCAACTTGCAGAGGAGGGGAGATGAGGTCAAATGGCTTAGAAGGGCAAGATCACGGTCTGCCTTGAAGACCAGCCAGTGGAGTCAGTCCTTGGAATATATCCACAATAGGTTCTGGAGCAGAGGCTGGGCTGGGACCACAAAGATGAGTCCAGGGCCAGCCAGGAGGTTATTGCAGAGATCCAGGTGAGGACAACAACGGTCTAAATGGCAGTTGTGTTGAAAGGAAGAAGGAAAGGAAGCAGCAGAGAAGCACTCCAGAGGGAGATGCAAGAGGGCATGGTGGAGAGAGAGCAAGGGTCAAGAGAAGACTTCTATGGGCCCATGGAGCATCCAGGCCCAGGACAAGAGGCCGCCCAGCTTCTACCTCAGGATCCAGATCTGCTGTGGTGTGTCTGTCTTCCCAACTAGAGTGGAATTGCCATCAGGTCACAACTTGGTTTAATTTATTGATGTATTCTCAAAGGGATCTCCTTCCAGTCCCAATTTTTTCTCCCCTCTACATGTACATATAAATTCACACCTTTATTGCTCTTTCTTGTGTCTTTAGATCTCAGGAGGAAGAGAAACAGGAACAGGGAAAGGAAGACTTCTTAGTTGCTGTGTGATATATTTCATGGCCTCTATGAGCCTCAGTTTTCATATCATTAAAATCAAGATAGTAACCTCCTAGAGGGGTTAAGGGGATACCAAATAGGTGAAATGCTTTGAAGTGTTGAATTATTTGTGCATAATTAAAATGTATATATAATTTTAATATATGATTTATATATATATATATATAATTTTACTTATAAAACTAGTTAGAAGTTTTTACAGGAGATGTTCCTCCTGTCTACCTGGAATCTATTGTGAGTAGAATATTGAGGCAGACAAACAGAGAAATCTTGAAAGCAGCAAGAGAAAATAATTCATCCAGTAAAGTCATCGTAACAAGATTAGCAGCTGCTTTTGCATGAGAGATCATGGAAACCAGGACAGTGGATGCCATATTCAAAGTGATAAAAGAAAAAAAAAAAAGTTAACCAAGATTTCTACATCAAGACATTCACAGATAAACAAAAACAGAGAATGCTTTGTAAGGAAGCATGATTAGAAATACTAAAGTAAGTTTTTCAGTTGAAAGCAGGTTAAAATTGACTCTAGACAGTAATTCAAATCCTATGACCCTCCCCCCAAAAAAACACCAATATAGGTGATTATGTCATTATAAGAGATAGTATAAATGCATATTTCTTTTCCTTTTTTTAACTGGTTTAAAAAGCAATTGTGCAGAGCAATATGTATACAATGTACTATCTAGACTATAACATACAGAAATGTAATATATTTGAAAATAGCGCCACAGAGGAGTGGGATCAAAGTTGAGTTGAGGAAAGGAAATTACACCACATGGTGATGCAAATCCACAGGACCAGAAGAGAGACAGAATTTTTCTTTTAAGAGTTTGTATAACCAACTTTATAAACACATACTTTCGTGAAATTAGACATCAACTACAGGGGGAAAAAAGATGTAAAAAACACAAACACAAACACATGGATGTTAAGCAATACTCTTCTAAATAACCAAGGATCACTGAAGAAATCAAAGAGGAAATAAAAAATACCTAGAAACAAATGACAGCAAAAGCACGACAACCCAAAGCCTGTGTTGTTTAGTCACTAAGTCGTGTCTGACTCTTTGAAACCCCATGGACCGTAGCCTGCCAGGCTTCTCTGTCCATGGGATTTCTCAGGCAAGAATACTGGAGTGGGTTGCCATTTCCTCCTCCAGGGGATCTTCCCGACTCAGGGACCAAACCCAGGTCTCCTGCATTGCAGGCAGATTCTTTACTGCTGCACCACTGGGGAAGCTACGGGATGCAGCAAAAGCAGTTCTATTCTCCCTTGCTGGGGCTCTCACAGCAAGGATACTGGGGTTGCTTGCCATTCCCTCCTCCAGTGGATTCCATTTTGTCAGAACTCTCCACTATGACCTGTCCATCCTGGGCAGCCCCCATGGCGTGGCCCATATCTTCATTGAGTTATGCAAGCCCCTTCACCACAAGACAGTGATCAATAGACCCTTAGAAAAGCATAAGTCAAAAAGACTCATGTACCCCAGTGTTCACTGCAGCACTATTTACAATAGGGACATGGAAGCAACCTAGATGTCTGTCATCAGATGAATAGGTAAAGAAGCTGTGGTACGTGTACACAATGGAACATTACTTAGCCATAGAAAGGAACCAATTTGAGTCAGTTCTAGTGAGGCAGATGAACTTAGAGTCTGTTATATAGAGTGAAGTAAGAGAGAAACAAAGGAATATTAACACGTATATATGGAATCTAGGACAATGGTACTGATAAACCTATTTGCAGGGCAGGAATAGAGACTCAAACATAGAGAACAGACTTGTAGACACAACAGGGAAGAAGAGGGTGGGATGAATTGAGAGAGTAGCATTGAAACATACACATCACCATGTATAAAACATACAGTTGTAGGAAGTTGCTCTGTAACACAGGAAGTTCAACCTGGTGCTCTGTGACAACTAGAAGGGTGAGATGGGGTGGGGGTGGGAGATATGTTCAAGAGTGAGGGGTCATATGTATACTTATGGCTGATTCACATTGTTGTATGGCAGAAACCAACACAATATTGTAAAGCAATTATCCTCCAATTAAAAATAATTGTTTTTTTGGAAAACCCACATACTTTCTAACTTGCTCTCTCAGTTTCTCCAAAAGGCATAAAGTTATATAAAGTAATAGTTACAACAATATATTGTTAGGTTTGTAACATTTATTAATGCAACATCGGTAGTCCAGAAAGGGGAATGAAGGAATAGACCTGTATAGGAGTAATGTTTCTATATCTCACTGGAATTAGTTAATAACAGCTAGTTAATAAATTTGAAATACATTCTGATAAGTGAAGTACATGGTAGCCCCTAGGGCAACCATTAAGAAAAAATTCTCCAAAAAGAAAAATCATTAAAGGAATTACAATGTTACAATAGAAAATATTCACTTAATGAAAAAAAAAAGAAAGAAAAACTGAGATCAAAGCTTACCTGTATTATGAGATCTTAGTTGTGAGTTCCCCATCACCTACTTAAATTGGCCACTTCCTCCAGCGGATCTGCTTCCACTGTCTGCCCCATCCTGGCATCCTTAAATGTTCATTGCCTTTTCTCTTTCGTTTATTTCCCCCATAAAACAGTAAGCCTCCCAGATACAAGGATGCTCTTGAGTCCCCATTGTGTAATACAGTATCTTATGCTTCAGTGTTTAATAAATATTCAGTCAATAAATACAAATTGACTCTACTACACAGTCAGACAGAGCTATGGTGGTGGGGCTCCAGATGACCCAGGGAAATGAGAACATCATGTTGCTGGGTGCTTCGGTCTTGGCTACAAGGGATGGGCCCCTATGTCACCCAACATCCTGCCAAAATAGGACGTTGCCATAAGGTACGAGGAACCATAGGTGGGTGTAGAGCCTCCCTGTGTACTCCATCCCATTCTCCTCCTCTTCCCACACTTGAAAAGAAGAACCAGGGCCACAGCAAAGGGAGGAAGAGCAGGTCGCAGTAATGCAGCCTCTGATTTTCAAGCTGCTTCATCCCTTTCCCTAACTCACTCCCAAGACTGCATTATACAAGACCCCAGAGCCACTACACACGCTTTTTCTCCCCAACACGATTTGATCCAGGCCACTGCTCCGAGTCTGGGGTAGTGAGCTACACACTAATTCAGGTTCACACCTTCCAGGTGGCAGAGCCTACAGAGCTGTGACACTGCCTTTGTCACCACGGAAAGCCTTGGTACCCCAAGTTACCAACTTATTGGCTTCTGAGGAGGCAGAGTGGTAAGGAATCTTCCTGCCAATGCAGGAGACATGGGTTTGATCCCTGGGTTGGGAAGATCTCTTGGAGTAGGAGATGGTGACTCACTCCAGTATTCTTGTCTGAAAAATTCCGTGGAGAGAGGATCCTGGGAGGCTACAGTCCATGGGGTTGCAAACAGTCGGACATGACCGAGTGACTGAGTATTACACCGCACAGCAGGAAAGCTCTTTGCTTTGAGAGAACAGTAGATGCCAGACAACAAAGTAACGCTGTAGTTCTCTGCATGGGCTTTTCTGTTAACTGTGAATTCACCAGAAATGCACATTGAAATAAATGTTACCCTTAATTCAAAAATCAAAATGGAAAGTGTGAGAGGTTGAAGCACTGAGATCAGAAGCTCCTGGGAGAAGGATTGAAACACCTATTTTGGAGACAACTTGACAGTACTTACTAACAGCTTCAAGAATAATCATTTATTCAGACCAAGAAATTCCACATTTAGGTATTTACCCTAAAGGAAATTACCATGTGTATACACAAGAAGTTATTTGCAGAATAAAATTTTTCTTTTAATTTTTAACACAGAATTAACTATGCATTTTCTGTCACATTCATACAATTATTTAGATCAATAATTACAGTCATCTAGAATTATGTTGCAGAGTAGCACTAATGAAAAGGGATAACATTAATTTCCAATACAAATGTTAAGTGTTATAAAAACTGTATGTACAGTATGGTCCCCCTTGGGAACGACATATATTTGTGTAATTTAGAAGTGCACTTTTATCACATTTTACCATCTTTTCCTTTTTTTTAATTGATCTTTAGTTGATTTACAGTGTTGTGTTATTTTCAGGTGTACAGCAAAGTGATTCAGTTACACACATATATATGTATTCTTTCTCATATTCTTTTCCCTTGTAGATTATTACAAGATATTGATTACAGCTCTCTACAGTATAAATAGGTCCTTGCTGTTTACCTGTTCTATACAAATAGCTGTGAAAAGAAGAGACGCGAAAAGCAAAGGAGAAGGGAAAGATATCAGCATCTGAATACAGAGTTCCAAGGAATAGCAAGCAGAGATAAGAAAGCCTTCCTCAGCGAGTCAATGCAAAGAAATAGAGGAAAACAGCAGAATGGGAAAGACTAGAGATCTCTTCAAGAAAATTAGAGATACCAAGGGAACATTTCATGCGAAGATGGGCTCAATAAAGGACAGAAATGGTATGGACCTAACAGAAGCAGAAGATATTAAGAAGAGGTGGCAAGAATACACAGAAGAACTGTACAAAAAAAGAGCTTCACCACCCAGATAATCACGATGGTGTGATCACTCACCTAGAGCCAGATATCCTGGAATGTGAAGTCAAGTGGGCCTCAGAAAGCATCACTATAAACAAAGCTAGTGGAGGTGATGGCATTCCAGTTGAGCTGTTTCAAATCCTGAAAGATGATGCTGTGAAAGTGCTGCACTCAATCTGCCAGCAAATTTGGAAAACTCAGCAGTGGCCACAGGACTGGAAAAGGTCAGTTTTCATTCCAATTCCAAAGAAAGGCAATGCCAAAGAATGCTCCAACTACCGCACAATTGCACTCATCTCACATGCTAGTAAAGTAATGCTCAAAATCCTCCAAGCCAGGCTTCAGCAATACGTGAACCGTGAACTCCCTGATGTTCAAGCTGGCTTTAGAAAAGGCAGAGGAACCAGAGATCAAATTGCCAACATCCGCTGGATCATGGAAAAAGCAAGAGAGTTCCAGAAAAACATCTACTTCTGCTTTATTGACTATGCCAAAGCCTTTGACTGTGTGGATCACAATAAACTGTGGAAAATTCTGAAAGAGATGGGAATACCAGACCACCTAACCTGCCTCTTGAGAAATCTGTATGCAGGTCAGGAAGCAACAGTTAGGACTGGACATGGAACAACAGACTGGTTCCAAATAGGAAAAGGAGTGCGTCAAGGCTGTATATTGTCACCCTGCTTATTTAACTTATATGCAGAGTACATCATGAGAAACGCTGGACTGGAAGAAACACAAGCTGGAATCAAGATTGCTGGGAGAAATATCAATAACCTCAGATATGCAGATGACACCACCCTTATGGCAGAAAGTGAAGAGGAGCTAAAAGGCCTCTTGATGAAAGTGAAAGAGGAGAGTGAAAAAGTTGGCTTAAAGCTCAACATTCAGAAAACGAAGATCATGGCATCTGGTCCCATCACTTCATGGGAAATAGATGGGGAAACAGTGGAAACAGTGCCAGACTTTATTTTTTTGGGCTCCAAAATCACTGCTGATGGTGACTGCAGCCATGAAATTAGAAGACGCTTACTCCTTGGAAGAAAAGTTATGTCCAACCTAGATAGCATTTTCAAAAGCAGAGACATTACTTTGCCGACTAAGGTCCGTCTAGTCAAGGCTATGGTTTTTCCTGTGGTCATGTATGGATGTGAGAGTTGGACTGTGAAGAAAGCTGAGTGCCGAAGAATCGATGCTTTTGAAATGTGGTGCTGCAGAATACTCTTGAGAGTCCGTTGGACTGCAAGGAGATCCAACCAGTTCATTCTAAAGGAGATCAATCCTGGGTGTTCATTGAAAGGACTGATGCTGAAGCTGAAACTCCAATACTTTGGCCACCTCCTGTGAAGTTGACTCATTGGAAAAGACCCTGATGCTGGGAGGGATTGGGGGCAGGAGGAGAAGGGGACGACAGAGGATGACATGGCTGGATGGCTTCACCGACTTGATGGACATGAGTTTGAGTGCACTCCAGGAGTTGGTGATGGACAGGGAGGCCTGCCGTGCTGCGATTCATGAGGTAACAGAGTCGGACACGACTGATCAACTGAACTGAACTGAACTGAATGTGTATCCATTAATCCCAAACTCCTAATTTATCCCTCCCAGCACCTACCATTTTAGGATTTGAAATAGCTCAACTGGAATTTCATCACCTCCACTAGCTTTATTCATAGTGATGATTCCTAAGGCCCACTTGACTTAACACTCCAAGTGTTGAGTGTTGTGTTACACTTAGCACTTACATCCATATTTAACACTCATGTATGGATGTGAGAGTTGGACTGTGAAGAAAGCTGAGCACCGAAGAATCAATGCTTTTGAACTGTGGTGTTAAAAATGGAAGTAAGTGTTAAGTGTTAACACATGAGTGATGTCTGGCTCTAGGTGAGTGATCACACCATCATGGTTATCTGGGTCGTGAAGATCTTTTTTTGTATAGTTCTTCTTTTGTATAGTTTTCTCCTTTGTCTTTAGCTTCTCTTCTTTTCTCAGCTATTTGTAAGGCCTCCTCAGACAGCTATCTTGTCTCTTTGCATTTCTTTTTCTTGGGATGATTTTGATCACCATCTCCTGTACAATGTCATGAACCTCTGTTCATTGTTCTTCAGGCAATCTATCTATAAGATCTAATCCCTTGAATCTACTTGTTACTTCCACTGTATAATCGTAAGGGATTTGATTTAGGTCATAACTTAATGGCCTAAAATGGTTTTCGCTACTTTCTTCATTTTAAGTCTGAATTTTGCAATAATGGCTTCCACAATAGCTCAGTTGGTAAAGAATCTGCCTGCAATCAGGAAACCCTGGTTCAATTCCTGGGTCTGGAAGATCTGCTAGAGAAGGGATAGGCTACCCATTCCATTACAGTGTTCTTGGGTTTCCCTTGTGGCTCAGCTGGTAAAGAATCTGCCTGTGATGCAGCAGACCTGGGTTTGATCCCTTGGTTAGGAAGATCCCCTGGAGAAGGGAAAGGCTACCCACTTCAGTATTCTGGCCTGGAGAATTCCATAGACTGTATAGTCCATGGGGTCACAAAGAGTTGGACATGACTGAGTGAATTTCACTTTACTTGAAATAAGGAGCTCAAGATCTGAGCCACAGTCATCTCCCAGTCTTGTTTTTGCTGACTGTATAGAGCTTCTCCATCTTCAACTGTAAAGAATATAATCAATCTGATTTCAGCATTGACCATCTGGTGTAGAGTTGTCTATTTGTGCTGTTTGAAGAGGGAATTTGCCTAAAGGAAAACCGAGGCAAAACACTTTCCAAAACAAACCACAGCAGGATCCTCTATGACCCACTTCCCAGAATATTGGAAATAAAAGCAAAAATAAACAAATGGGACCTAATTAAAATTAAAAGCTTCTGCACAACAAAGGGAACTATAAGCAAGATGAAAAGACAGCCTTCAGAATGGGAGAAAATAATAGCAAATGAAGCAATGGACAAAGGATTAATCTCAAAAATATACAAGCAACTCATGCAGCTCAATTCTAGAAAAATAAATGGCCCAATCAAAAAGTGGGCCAAAGAACTAAACAGACATTTCTCCAAAGAAGACATACAGATGGCTAACAAACACATGAAAAGATGCTCAACATCACTCATTATCAGAGAAATGCAAATCAAAACCACAATGAGGTACCATTTCACGCCAGTCAGAATGGCTGCTATCCAAAAGTCTACAAGCAATAAATGCTGGAGAGGGTGTGGAGAAAAGGGAACCCTCTTACACTGTTTGTGGGAATGCAAACTAATACAGCCACTATGGAAAACAGCGTGGAAATTCCTGAAAAAACTGGAAATAGAACTGTCATATGACCCAGCAATCCCACTGCTGGGCATACACACTGAGGAAACCAGAATCAAAAGAGACACGTGTACCGCAATGTTCATTGCAGCACTGTTTATAATAGCCAGGACATGGAAGCAACCTAGATGTCCATCAGCAGAAGAATGGATAAGAAAGCTGTGGTACATATACACAATGGAATATTACTCAGCCATTAAAAAGAATACATTTTAATTTGTTCTAATGAGGTGGATGAAACTGGAGCCTATTATACAGAGTGAAGTAAGCCAGAAAGAAAAACACCAGTACAGTATACTAATTTAGAAAGATGGTAATGATAACCCTCTATGTGAGACAGCAAAAGAGACACAGATGTATTGAACAGTCTTTTGGACTCTATGGGAGAGGGCTAGGGTGGGATGATATGGGAGAAGGGCATTGAAGCATATAAATTATCATATATGAAACAAATCGCCAGTCCAGATTCTATGCATGATACAGGGTGCTCAGGGCTGGTGCACTGGGATAACCCAGAGGGATGGGATGGGAGGAAGGTGGGAAAGGGGTTCAGGATGTGGAACACATGTACACCCATGGTGGATTCAAGTCAATGTATGGCAAAATCAATACAATATTGTAAAGTAAAATAAATAAACAGGAAAAAAATAAGAAGAGGGAGTTTGCTATGACCAATGCACTCTCTTGGGAAACTTCTGTTAGCCTTTAAGGTCCTGCTTCATTTTGTACTCCAAGGCCAAATGTGCCTGATTCTTCCCGTATCTCTTGACTTCCTACTTTTACATTCCAGTCCCTTGTGGAAAACTCAGCAGTGGCCTGCTGCTGCTGCTGAGTCGCCTCAGTCGTGTCTGACTCTGTGTGACCCCATAGACGGCAGCCCACCAGGCTCCCCTGTCCCTGGGATTCTCCAGGCAAGAACAGTGGAGTGGGTTGCCATTTCCTTCTCCAATGCATGAAAGTGGAAAGTGAAAGTGAAGTTGCTCAATCGTGTCCGACTCTTCATGACCCCATGGACTGCAGCCCACCAGGCTCCTCCGTCCATGAGATTTTCCAGGCGAGAGTACTGGAGTGGGGTGCCACTGCCACAGGACTGGAAAAGATCAATTTTCACTCCAATCCCAAAGAAGGGCAAAGAAAGTTCAAACTACTACACAATTGAACTCATTTCACATGCTAGCCAAGTAATGCTCAAAATTCTCCAAGCCAGGCTTCAAATGTATGTGAACCAAGAACTTCCAAATGTTCAAGCTGGATTTAGAAAAGACAGAGGAACCAGAAATCAAACTGCCAACATCCATTGGATCATAGTAAAAGCAAGAGAATTCCAGCAAAGCACCTACTTCTGCTTCATTGACTATGCTAAAGCCTTTGACTGTGTGGATCACAACAAATTGTGGACAATTCCTAAAGAGGTGGGAATACCAGACCATCTTACCTGCCTCCTGCAAAACCTGTATACAGGTCAAGAAGCAACAGTTAGAACCAGATGTGGAATAACCGACTGGTTCCAAATTGGGAAATGAGTAAGTCAAGGCTGTATATTGTCACCCTGCTTATTTAACTTGTATGTAGAGTACATCATGCGAAATTCTGGACTGGATGAAGCACAAGCTGGAATCAAGATTGCTGGGAGAAATATAAATAACCTCAGATATGCAGAAGACACCACCCTATGGCAGAAAGTGAAGAGGAACTAAAAAGCCTCTTGATGAAAGTGAAACAGGAGAGTAAAAATTTGGCTTAAAACTCAGCATTCAAAACATGAAGATCATGGCATCCAGTCCATCGCTTCATGGAAAATAGATGGGAAAACAATGGAAACAGTGACAAACTTTACTTTCTTGGGCTCCAAAATCACTGCAGATGGTGACTGCAGCCATGAAATTAAAAGATGCTTGCTCCTTGCTCCTGCTCTTTTTCAGTGAGCAGCAAAACGTAAAAGCTATGAAAAGCTATGACCAACCTAGCGTATTAAAAAGCAGAGACATTATTTTGCTAACAAAGGTCTGTCTAGTCAAAACTATGGTTTTTCCAGTAATCATGTATGGATATGAGAGCTGAACCATAAAGAAGACTGAATGATGAAGAATTGATGCTTTTGAACGGTGGTGCTAGAGAAGGCTCTTGAGAGTCCCTTGGACTGCAAAGAGATCTAACCAGTCAATCCTGAAGGAAATCAATCCTGAATATTCATTGGAAGTATTGATGCTGAAGCTGAAGCTCCAATAGTTTGGCCACCTGATGCAAATAGCCAACCTATTAGAAAAGACCCTGAAGGCAGGAGGAGAAGGGGTCGACATAAGATGAGATGGTTAGATGGCATCACAAACTCAACAGACAGGAGTTTGAGCAAGGTCTGGGAAATGGAGAAGGATAGGGAAGCCTGGTGTGCTGCAGCCCATGAGGTTGCAAAGAGTCAGACACAACTGAGCAACTGAACAACAACCTCCCCTTTGGTAAACATAAGTCTATTTTCTATGGGACTTTACTATTTCTGAAATGGAATCATCTTACCACTGAAAGTACTTCCTTTTTCCTCTAAAAGGCTATTAATTGATCAACAGCGTGTCTTAGAAATGATGGTACCTTAGAATCAAGAAAACACATGTGCACACTTGGAAGAACATGCCAAAATGTTACCTGTAGTTAAGGTTACAGATGATTTCTTCTCTTTGTTTTTATTAACTTTCATTTTCTAATTTCTCTTCAATAAGCATATATTGAAAATGGCATCTAGAAAATGACAGTTTGTTAACATTTATCTTTAAAAAAGAACTTTGCCATTCTCTGTTTATTGAAAATATTTCAAAGAAATGTGACAGCAGCCCAATTTACCACCTCAGTCAGTACAAATTAACAATTATTTCAAGGTGATGTGGTGCTCAGAGACTTGCTGTGTCCCTAAGTGGTCATCACAAGGCCTGGGGAAAATGCTCCTTGATCTCTATCTCCTTGGTCCATCAGGCCATCGTCAGGAGAGCCTGGGGACACTGCACCTGTATCCCCATCACATCACCCACATTGCTGTGCACCCTGAGAGCAGGCCACGTGCACACCTGACCCCTCTGGATCTTTAGTAAGGCCTGTAGGGAGACACATCTTACATCAGGGCCCCAGCCTCCCAGGAGATGCTCTTTTTCAGTGAGCAGCAAAATGTAAGCACACAAAAAGCAAAGTGAAAACATATGACAGGAAAATTTTTCATGGGCAATTACATGAGTTTTTTCATGGGTAATCACATAATCATAAATTTTTTTTGATGCCTGGGTAATCACAGAAAGGATGGTACAAACCGAAAACAGCAAGAATCAAAGGTGGGCTTACAGAAGGTGGGAGGGTCTTTCAAAGGCTTCACCAAGGAGTGTAGGCAGATGTGAAGCCAGCCTGGTCAGAAGCCAAGGGACTAGGTGAAAGCGCCCTGTAGGGTAGGTGGAAGGAAAGCACGTCAGGCACTGCTGGGGAAAACTCTCCATGCTAGAAGGAGGGTTTGGGCCTTATCTGGGAATAAATGAAGAGTTTTGAGTAGAGTTGCAACCAAATAAACAAACCGCAGTGTCATTTTAGTATGAAATAGGAGAATCAAACAAACTGGTTTCCTTGTAGCCATAATGGGGCAGATACATAAACACACACACACACACACACACATACCAGCCCCTAGATACTGGGCCTGGATATGAGACCTGCCAGTGGAGTGTGAACAAGAGCGACCCATGCCTGTCCAGGTGGAACTTCAAATGTACCCGAGGATTTGCAGAGACCCTGGGAAGAGCGGTGCCCAGATGGCCAGGCTCCTCCCATCTGCCCTGGAGAGAGGAGGAATCACTACAAGATGTCAACAGTTTGTGGTCCCAGCAAAACATTGGCTGATAACTTCTAAAAGTCAAGTGTAGGAAGGAACATATCATTCACCTCAAAGGTCTAGTCGGGGAAGTTCTGGTTGTGCAAGAATTTGCCATGTGCTACATGAGTATTCCCAGGAGGTGCTAGTGGTAAAGAACCCACCTGCCAACACAGGAGACATAAGAGAGGCGGGTTTGATCCCTGGATCAGAAAGATCCTTTGGAGAAGGGTACGGCAACCCACTCCAGTGTTCTTGCCTGGAAAGTCCCATGGGCAGTGGAGTCTGGCAGGCTATAGTCCAAAGGGTCACACAGAGTCGGACACTACTGAAGCGGCTTGGCATGAGCACACACATTAGTACTGAAGTGGATCAGCAGCAAACTTCCCAGACTGCCCTGTCTGCTGTAGAAGTCCCCACTCACCTGTCACTCTAGGCAATGGGCTGTTTTCACAGGGTGGGTACTTCACTGTATCTTCTTCAACCTCCCCTCTGAGGGCCCTGTGCCTTTTGACTTTAGGCAATTCTTTGTGTCACAGAAACCTTGTGAGGTGGACATGGAACTTGCCAGGACAACTGAGGCCTCTGCACTCAGCATGCTCAGCCCTGTGGGTCTTCCAGGCACTGCGGTCACCACTAGAAACACAAACATGGGAAGGACACTCCCACCCTAAAGAAGCTTGTGGTCCAGCAGGTCTATAAATGTCATTCTGTTGGGTTAAAAAGGGGGGAGAGATGCCACCATTTTCTTCAAGGTGCCTCTCTGACGGTGAAATTAACAAACAAAGGAATAACAAATCTCATGCTCTGATCTGTGGTTTCATCCGAGGAGCCTCAGCATTTCAAGGCCATTTTGGGGAGCACTAGAGCATCAGATGAGTCACAGAGAGGTCCCAGAGAAAGGAAATGGTGAGTGTGGATGTGTGGGTGAGGTGGGGAGAGAGGCCTAACCTTCCAACACCAACCCTGGAACAAAGACAGTGCCGTCCTCTCACTCCCCTCACCCACCCCACTGCCTCCAGCTCAGGGATTCTTGATCTGGGAAGGCTGACTGGGAAGCAACTGATTTGGGCCAACCTTCAACTCTCTCAATTGATTTTCTTGACCAAAAGGAAAGAGTCGTGGAGCATTTACGGAAATGTGTGGGGATGCCTTTGATTGACACCATGAATGGGGTGGGGGACTCTAGCCTTTAGAGCTGAGGGTCCTCGGATGCTGAGGGCCCTGTGATGCAGGTGTCAATCCACGCACCAGGGATTGTGCAGATCAGCCAGGCTCCATGGTGAGACACTCAGACGGATGGTGTCCTGTCTGGTATTTGATGATTCCAAGATCATTTCAAAAGTGAAGTGAAAGTCACTCCGTCATGTCCGACTCTTTGTGACCCCATGGACTATACAGTCCACAGGATTCTCCAGGCCAGAATACTGGAGTGGGTAGCCTTTCCTTTCTCCAGGGGATCGTCCCAACCCAGGGATCAAACCCAAAAATCTCCCACATAGTAGGCAGATTTTTACCAACTGAGCAACAAGGGAAGCCATCATTTCAAATGTACCATCTTAATAAAATTACCAGAAGACGTGCCGATGGCCCACCACATTTCTACCATCTATGCCTCCAGACATACAGATTAGTATGTCTAGACAACGTCAGCATCATGGACTTCTTAACTGCTCTCTATAAAAGCAGTTCTTTCCTCTGCCCTGAACTGGGTCCTTCATGCTTCTAGGGTGACCACTGGCCCCTTGTGGAGACCACACCATCATGGCACACTGGCTGACACCAGCCTCAGCCAGGGCCTGATGTCATGGGGCCAAAATGGTCACAAACACAAACAGGCTTTGTGTCCACAAGTGAGTGAAACAGGCCTTTTGTTACAGACTCAGTCTTCATACACCTGCCCAGAGGAAGAATAGAAAACTGAGGGGTCATTAACAACAAATATCCACGAACGTGCCCTGTGGATGAAATGACAGCTTAATTGCTGACTGTGGAAGAAGCATGCAAATCCAATCAGGAAGTAACTGGATTTGAAGGCTTAAAACCTTGTATGGATTGCGGGTGGAGGAAATCTTTTAAACATCAAGAAAAATACAGCCTGCAGCTGCAATTCAGAACACTACTTTAAAACAATGTCATCACAAGAAGCAGAAGAATCAAAGACCATGTTACCTTTGCTCTGCCCTTTGGGGTTTTTTGACTAGCATTGCAGTCAGAGATGAAAACATTTGTTCACATGTGAATCAAGCTGTAGAACCAAGAAATTAAGTAAATCCACTGGGAGTGGGGGGTGAAGCAGGGAGGGGGAAGAGGACAGGAAGGGAAAGAAAGAAGAAAGGAGAGATGTGAGAGAGACTAAGAGAAGAAAGGAAGGTTTGAGGGAGAGAGAAAAGATAGAGGGAGGAGGAAAAAGGGAGAGGAGAGGGGGAAATAAGGAGGGTGGGGCAGTGAGGGGAGGGGAACAGGAGTGAGCTCTGAGCTCAAATCTACAGATGCAGGGCTTTCTTATACTATTAGGCTCCCACTTTGATGGAAAATCAAAAAAAGAAAGTATCAACTTCACTAAGGGTACAAGACATAAGAACCAAGCAACTCCTTGCATAAGAGCTTCTCATGAGAGATGCCTTCCAAGGGAAAGTGCCCTGCCCACACCGTGGGTTTGCACCTCAGACTTGACACTGTGCCCCCGCAATCCTCACCCGTTTGACTTGCTTGGACACCACGATGCGGGATGAGCCTGTTACTTGGTATTTTTAATGTGAAGGATACAAAGTCCCTCTTGTCCTAGGGCTGTTATGCTGACATGATCTATGCATCTTTCTACCCTACTTCTGTTTTTCCCAAGGAAGTGAGGCAAACAAGTTTGACTTCCTTAAGCTAGTGTGAGGGGTTAGATCTTTCCTGACTAATGGCTGTCACAGCACCTCCACCCCCACCCAGATCTGAGACACCTTAACTTCTATATCCCCAGTTGAGAGGATCCTGCTCTTGGGCTCCTGCTGGGCCTCTCCCCTCCCTGCGGGTTGAGTCTGCAAGTCAGGGACCAGGTACATGACCCCTCTGGGCCAGCCCCTAGAAGCTCCTGCCACCAAGCATGAGGCAACAAGCAGGCCTCTTCTCTGGACCCTCCTCTCTAGGACAGAAGATGCTATGTGAACCCCTAGGCTTGCACGGCCATGTGCAGGGGAGTGACTGCCCCACACACATAGCCCTGGATACAGAAAGGAATTAGAGCTGGGCAGAAGCGGGAAGAGGATTCCATCTGCATCTCTTCTTAGGGGCAAGAAGGTGCAAGGGTGCATTAGATGCTTTTAAACTTCTCAACAACGTGTGACTCTGTTAGGCAGATGAGCCGTCGAAGAAATCAAGTACGTGGAAGGGGAGGTAGTGTGGCTAGAGGTGGGGCTTTTAGGAACTGGTGACATCCTCTAAACAACATGGCAAATGCCTCCTGCCAGCAGGAATGTAACAGCCACGTGCACAGCTCACCTGAGCACATGCGGCTATGGGTCTCAGTCACCTTCAGCCATTCGTCCTGACTCTCTCCACACCTTCCCTGCCTGCCTGTGTCTGCCAGGCCCCCAGGACTTTCCTGCTTTCTTGTTCCTCTGCAAGAGAGGAAATGAGCAATGAATCATTCCGCATGCAGCTACGATGCGTCCCCTCCATATCAGATAAGCTTGGCCACACAGCACAGAATCTACCACCAAGACAGGCATTGGGGTTTCTTGTCACAGTAAATGATTTACAGCTGAACTGACTGATGTGCGACTGGTTTTGGATGATGCAAGGAGCTGCCTTTGCATGGTACACCTGCTCCAGGGCTCCTGCCCGAGCCACACTGACCAACAGTGTGCAATCTCTGCCTCCTCCCCGACTGACTTGGCTTAGAATGCATGTCCCTCCCAAGACATCTAATCAGGGTCCTGCATGGTCTCTGGAGCATCAACTTCAAGGAGTGTGGGAAATACTGGCGTGCATCCCCTGGATGGAATCAGAAGGTATGCAGACTGAGCCCCACCAGCCCCAAAGCACCACCCCTTCCCGGAAGCTTCTCTACAGATATCTCCTCACTACACTGGGCATAAAGCGTCGCCATAAGAGAAGGCGTCCAACCTTCGTCAGGACACAAGCAGGCACTGGAGGGCTCTCGCACCAGCTGACAGTGCACAGGCTGAGGTGCAGACAGAGGGAGGAGAGGGTGCATGGTGCGTGGCAAGGCCAGGCCCATTCTGGAGGTGCCCTGTGCTCTGGAAGAGCTTGTAGGTGCAAAGCAAGACAGAGCTAGCAGACGATGGGGTGAGGTCTGCTCTCTCCCCGGGCCCACCCTGGCCTCATGTGCCCCGAGAAGCACAGGGTCCCTGCACCATTGCCTCTGAGGGTCTTGGGTACGCTGACCCAGCAACCCTTCTCTAAGGGCATTCCATGCCCTGGATCCTCTCTCCTTCTCACCAAATTTGTACAGCACAATCTTCCCCCCAGAAAGGGAACTTGTGACTTACAGTCACTGTCACTGAAGCTTCAGCTTCAATAAGCAGCTCAGGAAGGTGTGGGACTGTCCGCTCTCCAGGGACGGTGAGCAAAAGGACACCAGATGCTATCAGTCAATTTGCTTCCGGGATTTAGGTCTTGGGAGACCCAGATAGCCAGCTGCACACCAGGCCCCCGGGAACCCAGAAGAGCAGAGCCCTGGTGCAGTCAGATCAAACCACAGGAACGAAGGAGCACTTAACCAGCCTTTCTAGAGACAGTCCAAGCTCCTGTGTCAGCCAGTCGCCAATGACAGTACAGTCTCAGTGGGAACAGCTCATGGGGCTCAAGGAGGAACTCAAGAGACAAAGCAAGTTCCAGGAACCACCAAGAAACCACACGCTTTCCTAGGTAATTAATATTAATGAAAGTACCTAGGACTCCAGTGCAAGCTGTCTTCAGAATCTCAAAGCACCCACTTCCCTGTATTAGCCAGGTGCTTATGTGGAGAACTTAAATGAAGAGAAAGCCATAGTGACCTTGAAGTGAACTCCATCCTAAACTCAAAACAATATAATCTCAAAATATAAGAAGCAACAGCTAACAAACCCATGAAGAGAAATCAGTAAGTCAACCACGGGGAGTGGTGACTTAGGACATGTTTCCCAAATACTAGTAGCCCAACAGACCAAAAACATGAACAAAGATGCACCACATGCTTCAGCCATCAGTGAAATTTCAAAATACTTAGCAGTGAACTAACAGTGACAAAACTGCATATCAAAATCTGGAGGCTTTCGCCCGGACTGTTTCATATGTGGGTTCTGTCAAATTGTCTTTTTTTTTTTTAAGTGTTTTAAAATTTATATAAACATATCAAACTAGACACAACACTCACAACATTAGGTTTTTAGTAGCTATTAAAATAGATACTCAGATTATTTCATCATACACATGTATCATATTTTACTTAGTTTAGAATATTGAAGGACTTCCATAGTGGTCCATTTGCTAAAATTTTGCACTCCCAATGCAGGTGGCCCAGGTTAAATCCCTGGTCAGGGAATCAGATTCCAGATGCTGCAGCTAAGACCCAGCACAGCCAAATTATTTAAAAATAAATATTTTTTTAAAAAGTAATATATTATTTTAATTTTTTATTATTTCAGACTATGCTGAAATCAATAATCCTTTGCATATATCTTAGTATTTATGCAAGAGCAATTCTATGTCAAGGTAAAAAGTGTACTCTCTTTGTTAAAGGATATGCCTATTACATATTAATTATAAAAACTAATTTAAAAATTAATTGATGCTACAAAATTTATATTCCCACAAAGATTGTATTAGAAAACTCACTGACTATTCTCCATTCATCAAGTTATATAGTTAGATATTTAGCCAACCTATAAGGCTGAAAATTCTGTCTGAACTTACAACACTGAGATGATTACATTGCTTTCCTCCTACAACCTATTATGTAGGTACTGTGTTAAAAGATTTTCTAACTTGAAATAATACCTGTATTCCTGAAAGCTCTGTCAAATTTCCAAGGAATAGATATTAAGTTTCATGCAGTTCAGTTCAGTCACTCAGTCATGTCCAACTCTTTGTGACCCCATGGACTGCAGCACGCCAGGCCTCTCTGTCCATCACCAACTTCCAGAGTTTACTCAAACTCATGTCCATTGAGTCAGTGATGCCATCCAACCATCTCATCCTCTGTTGTCCCCTTCTCCTCCAACCTTCAATATTTCCTAGCATCAAGGTCTTTTCAAATGAGTCAGTTCTTCAAATCAGGTGGACAAAGTATTGGAGTTTCAGCTTCAGCATCAGTCCTTTCAATAAATTTTCAGGACTGACTTCCTTTGGGATAGACTGGTTGGATCTCTTTGCAGTCCAAGGGACTCTCAAGAGTCTTCTCCAACATCACAGCTCAAAACCATCCATTCTTCGGCACTCAGCTTTATTTATAGTCCAACTCTCACATCCATACATGACTACTGGAAAAACCATAGCTTTGACTAGACGGATCTTTGTTGGCAAAGTAATGTCTCTGCTTTTTAATATGCTGTCTAGAGTGGTCATAACTTTTCTTCCAAGGAGCAAGGAGCAAGTGTCTTTTAATTTCATGGCTGCAGTCACCAGCTGCAGTGATTTTGGAGCCCCCCAAAATAAAGTCTCTCACTGTTTTCATTGTTTCCCCATCTATTTGCCATGACGTGATGGGATTGGATGCCATGATCTTAGTTTCCTGAATGTTGAATTTTAAGCCAACTTTTTCACTGTCACTTTCATCAAGAGGCTCTTTAGTTCGTCTTCACTTTCTGCCATAAGGGTGGTGTCATCTGCATATCTGAAGTTATTGATATTTCTCCCAGCAATCTTGATTCCAGCTTGTGCTTCATCCAGCCTGGCATTTTGCATGATGTACTCTGCATATAAGTTAAATAAGCAGGGTGACAATATACAGCCCTGACATACTCCTTTCCCTGTTTGGAACGTCTGTTATACCACGTCCAGTTCTAACTATGGCTTCCTGACCTGCATACAGATTTCTCAGGAGGCAGGTCAGATGGTCCAGTATTCCCATCTCTTTAAGAACTTTCCACAAAATTATGAAACTAGTTATGTTTCATAATTTGACCCTAAAACAGTATTAAGAAAAATTATGACTAAGTAGGACTCATCTCAGGAAGGCAATCACGATTCAACATCAAAAAAATTTTTCAGTGTAGATTTAACATTACTAGAATAAAGGAGATAGTCCTATCATCTGTTTTCACAGAACACACTTAGTAATGTTCAAAACCTATTTTTAACTGGGGGCAGGGAAGCTCTTAACAAACAGAAAAAAAGCTGCAACTAGAAAAGAAATGCCTTAACTTAGAAAAAGTGATACAGAAGACATACAAGGAGTGTTATAGGGAGTGGTTGCCTATGAAGGGGGAAAAGGAGGAGTGGAAGAGGCCTATACGAGGAATTAATAATGAAAATTAGAAACTAGAGTGGGATCTTCCACAGACCATGGTGATATTGTGGCCTGAGCCAAGAATTGGCTATATCTGGGATTTAAAAAGTCCCAAACTATGAAACACAATTGGGCCTGATCATTTGTTTTACATAATGGAGTCGTCTATCATAAGGTTACAGGCTTCTCTTATCTATTTAGACTATTTTGTCTAAAAAATTAGATTTCCAATAAAACCATTAAATAATTCATCTGTGAATAGGGCTATGCCCAGAGGCCTCTGGGGAGGTGGGTTTTTCTTTTTAAAAAACAAATATGTATCAAATGTGTTTGATGTCTTTTTCTAAAAAGATACTTTAAAATACCTTTAGAGCAGATGGTCTCCAAAGAAGGTACATGTGCCTCAGAATGAGCCATGCCCATCCACTGGGGGATGGGGATGAAAAGAAATGTTAGAAATTTAATATTTATCTTAGAAAATGAGAAGATTAAACTTTATGATATTTACTCTACAAAGTAAGCAGCTGCTTTTCCTTTTTCTACATATCAGATGTTGGCTGCACCATGCAGGGCTCCTGAGGGACCCAGGGAGAACTGGGTGGCAGTGGGAGGAGGCAGGGATGTGGGCCTAATTAGATTGTTTAGTTTTAACTAGATTCACTCTTACAAAATAGCCCCGGAAGATTCCTGCCAGAAGACAACAGAATGAGGATAAGGTCAACCATGCAACTCCAGCCGATGACCCTCTTACCATCCCTGATACAAACCCTTCATTGGCCACATTAACAAGTAAAAACAGAGACAATCTAATTAGACCTGATGGCAGAACTGGCTCAACATTGAAATAATCAGGAAGCTGATCTAAAGAATGGATTTACAGTCAGCCAGTCTCCCTGAAGGATGTATTGTGCTGAGTTATTGGCTAACAATAGCATAAAGCCATCCTGATCAGCAAGACATTTGAAAACTGAGCAAAAATACAGATGCGAGAACATACATCTGCTAGCTCTTCAGCAATGTTTACAGTGAGAAGTAAGAAAATATTTAATCTGTTGCCTTTGAGAACCTCAGTGAACTTAATGATAAAATTTTAAAGCCTCTTTCAAGGCTTCTTATTTCACAGCAATAGACTAAAAAAAAAAAAAAATAAAGAATCACAACATGTGAGAAACACTTGCTTTAGAGTACAGATGTCCTCAAATATGTCTCAGCTTACATTGTGTGTTTGATGCTGTATCAGTAATAAAATATTTCTTAAAAAAATTTTTTAAGATTTCTTCCTCTGCCATTTTGGGAACAGTTTCAAAAGGATAGGTGTTAACTGTTCTCTAAATGTTTGCTAGAATTCTCCTCTGATGCTGTCTCATCCTGGACTTTTATTTGTTGAGAATTTTTTTCATTACTGGTTTGATTTCATTACTGATAACTGGTCTGTTGTCATTTTTTATTTTTCCTGATTCAGTCTTGGAAGATTTTATATTCCTAGGAATTTGTTCATTTCTTCTATGTTGTCCTTTTTACTGGCATATAATTGTTCGTAATAATCTCTCATGATCTTTTGTATTTAGGTGCTGTTGGTTGTAACTTATTTTTCATTTTTGATTTTATTGATTTGTGCCCCCTCTCTTCTTCTCTTGATGAAACTGGTCAAACATTTATTTTTCATTTATTTTTTCAAAGAACCAGTTTTTAGTTTCATTGAAATTTTCTATTGTTTTCTTAGTTTCTTTTCTATTATTTTCTATTGTTTTTGTTCTACTCTGACATTATGATTTCTTTCTTTCTAATCTTGAAGGTTTTGGGTTCAAAAAACCCAAACAAAAATTTTGGATTTTGTTTGTTCTTCTTTTTCTCATCCTTTAAGTGTAAAATTTAAGTTATTTGAGATTTTTCTTGTTTCCTGATGTAGGCTTGTATGGCTGTAAACATCCCTCTTAAAACTGCTTTTGCTGCATCCCATAGATTGTGGATCACTGTGCTTTCACTCGGAGAAGGCAATGGCACCCCACTCCAGTACTCTTGCCTGGAAAATCCCATGGCTGGAGAAGCCTGGTAGGCTGCAGTCCATGGGGTGGCTGAGGGTCGGACACGACTGAGCGACTTCACTTTGACTTTTCACTTTCATGCATTGGAGAAGGAAATGGCAACCCACTCCAGTGTTCTTGCCTGGAGAATCCCAGGGACAGGGGAGCCTGGTGGGCTGCCGTCTAGGGTGTCGCGCAGAGTTGGACACGACTGGGGTGACTTAGCAGCAGCAGCAGTGCTTTCCCTTTCATGAGTCTTCAGGTATGTCTTTATTTCCTTAATGACCCACTGGTTGTTTGAATGAGCATCTCCATAGGTACCATATGTGAGTTGATTGGGAACTAACAGGTAGGTCATGGGCAGCTGCAAAGACAGACAGTCACATTTCAGCCACAATTTGCTGCCCCAGCAGAAGACATGGCAGCAGGGCCAGCCCAGGGTGGGCCTGGCAGGCCCCACCCAGCTACCCCCTTGGCCATGCCTTATTGGAATCCCAAAGGTTTTAGGAGCAGCAGTCCCCTGCATCTCTCAACAGCAAAACATATGCTTCCAGGACATTCCTCAGCACCTGTCACCCTTCCACATGGGCAGAGTGGATGTGAGCCTGGGGATTCGATTCAGTTCCTGAGACACTCGGAGCAGAGGAGGTGGCCCACTGAGGGCTGTCCTGGTACAGTGGGCTTTTGGCAACAAGGGGTTCGGCATCACCATGGGTAACCCCTCACCGCACAGAATGCAAGGGAGCTTCTATAAAAGGATTTGCTAGAAATATTTCTTGAAGAAAATGAACCAGTATCAAAGGCTTAAAATTTCATTGGGAATTTAAGAAATGATCTTACAACACCAGTGTACCAAACCTTCTGAAACCTTTAGTCCAAGGGCCACAGACTACATCTGTAAAGGGCCAGAGAGTAAATGTGTCAGCTTTGCATGCCATGCAGTCCCTGCAACAACTCAACTCTACCATGAAAGCACGGGCGAGAGGTAGGCTGTGTGCCCGTGAAACCATGGCCATGGGCATGGGCAGGGCCAGTGGGAAATGCTGCTTCAGGAGTCCAAATCTGCTCCAGTCCAGTGTCTTTTTCTTATGGATCTGGAAAGAGATCCTTTTCTTATGGATTCCGAGGAGGATAGCTTGGTCACCTCCTCCAGGAACCGACCTCCAGGTGTGGACAGCCTTCAGAAATAGATGGATGCTCGAAGCTTGGCAGAATATCATTCCAAGAAGCACTGTCTCCCCAACTCCAAGGACAAGCAGTTTTACACCAGCCAGAGGGTTGGGGGTGGGTCCCAGACACCAGACAACCAATGAGTCTTTTCCTCCATGATGTAATGCTTCCGATACAGAACTTCATTGGCTACATGACTTAGCACTAACTCACCAAGGTTTATAGGGATGAAATCTGTGGAATCCAGGATTTTCGCTGAATAGGAGGCTGGGTTAAGCTCCAGTTGATCTCAGTTGCTATTTTCTTGTCCTCAGTTGACTTTTGAATTATACACACAGTTTTTGGGATTCTTGGCCTTTCATGTATTTAATTTTCATTAACATTAAAAAAAAACTCTCATTAATAGATTTTCCAAAGCAGTAAATATTCTCTGGAATTAGTGCTCCAAACCCTTCAGAGTCCTGCTGTGATTTTTATTATTCCCATTTTATCCATGGAAACAGAGACCCTGGAGCAGAAAAACTTCCCAATTGCACTGAGTCTAGGGGTGAGGACTCAGCCCCAGATTTTAAAAGCAGAAAGAAAAGGAAGAAGCTATAAGACCGAGAATGGCTCTGGCAGTTTTTCTGGGTTGTTGATCCCCATCTTCCAGCTCCAATCATTCCATTTCCTGTGTGAACATCCACTGTGAGGCTGGCTGCCAGCCAGGGACCTGTGTGCAAGGCAGTGTGCTGGGAGATGTGGGCCCCAAGACTAGCTGGGCTGGCTCCATTACTGCTGTCCTGGAGCCTTGAGCAAGGCCCATGCCTGGAGAATTCCATGGACAGAGGAGTCTGGCAAGCTACAGTCCATTGGGTTGCAAAGAGTCGGATACAACTAAGCAACTCACACACATGCTTGGGTGAGCCCTTTTTTTTTTTTTTTTCACTTTCCACTCATGTAAAGTGAACCTAGCAGTGTCTCCCTGGCAGAGAAACTGTCAAGATTCAAGAAGAGCACATGTGTGAGTCCCTGGCACAGGTTTGGTGCTTAAAAACAGTAGGCTGGCTTTACATGGTGTCTGTTCCAAGCAGTGAGCTTCAGGAGGCTTGTGGGTTCCGCCAGCATCCACAAGAGATGTGATGAGGTGACTTCCTAGGCTCTCAGGGCCAGGCACTGGAGCAGCCTCACATAGCACAGAAGCTCTCTTTCCAGGAACATGGGCTTGGCCTTGCCTGTTTGAACCTCCAGTGTCTCCAGGGCAGAGCAGCCCCACACACACACACCCACACGGCAGTCACGCTTCCCAGGAGGCTGTTGGGGGCACCAAGCATGATCCACCCAGGAACACAGGACTCCTGAGCCAGGGGCCAGGCACCTGAGCCATCTCCCTGTGCTTTGACCAAATACACTTCTTCAGTTTGGCGTTGCTTTAGATCTGGATATTCAAAGACACAGCAGGCAGATGTGGGCCAGACGTGTATCTTTCCTACAGTATGAAGACAGCCAGGCTGCTGCCTGGAGAGAAGCCATGTTTGAGGCAGATGGGTCCCACTTGAAGCTTCCTGGGAGATGGAGGGGCACTGGCAGGTGGGCACGTGTTTGGGCTGGGGAAGGGGGCCTGGGTTCAAAGACTGGGTTCTGAGCCCTCGCCCATCCTCCCTTTATGCCCCCTGCCTGCCCTTCACCAGCTCATGCAGCCCATGGGAAGAAAAATGCTGTGACCCCAGAATCATCTCAGAAGTAGGAACCCTGCCAGCTTTTGCCCAGGCCGGAGGAGGAGAGAGGAGCAAGTGCAGCCTGCCCCCCACCCAGTACCATCGCCGCTTAGGGCCCAGGACATGCACGCCCCATGCCCTCAGGAGCTCAGACCACGAGGATCTGATCACTGTGTGCACCACTCGACATCTGAAAATTCCAAGATGCTGTCCTTAACATGGTGATCTGGATATGGAGGAGCCTCCTTAACTTCCCCTAGTGACACAATTAGTCCCCGCTTTGCTACAAGGCTGTTTGCAATTTACGGTGCAGCTCACACCCCAGCTTCCCTGCATTTGGCACATGCATATCTGACCACCTGCTGCCTCTGACAGTGTGCCTCAGAAGCTTATGACTTAGGAGGCTTAATTGCTCACTTGGAGGAGACACAAAATGACAGAATCAGAGTCTCTCCTCCATCATAAAGCCGTATGTCACGGCCTCACATTCTGAGCATGTGCATTCGTATGGAACCCTGACAACCGGAGAAGACTTTCCCCAGGTTGCCCAAATGGTAAGAGATGGAGCTAGATTTCAGTCTGGCCTATCTCCCTTCAAACCAGTGTTTTTCTCCCCCACAGCCACAAATCCAGAGGTGAGGTGTTCTTTGCCACTTGACACCAAGTCCCCCAGCCCCATGCAGAGTCAGAGCCTGTTCCCCCATTAGGTTGGTCGCATGAAGGCTGAGCCACTCTGCCCTCTAGTTCTGCAAGGATGGTGGGCAAATTGGCTCCCCTCCTCCCTTCAGCACTGTTGGTGTGTGGGTGGTGGCTACACACCACAAAAGAGAGGCAGCTGGGTGAGTCAAGTGGTGGCTAGGGTGTCCCCTCTGAATGAGCAGCAAGTGAGGAGCCCTGAAGATGGCATGACTGCCCACTTCCTTCCCCTACTCCACAGCTTTGGGCTGAACCCCCCTGAGTTCTTCAATTCATCTTCCCTAAGCCTGAGCCCTGGAGAAGGCAATGGCACCCCACTCCACTATTCTTGCCTGGAAAATCCCATGGACTGAGGAGCCTGGTAGGCTGCAGACCATGGGGTCGCTAAGAGTTGGACATGACTGAGCGACTTCACTTTCACTTTTCACTTTCATACATTGGAGAAGGAAATGGCAACCCACTCCAGTGTTCTTGCCTGGAGAATCCCCAGAACAGCGGAGCCTGGTGGGCTGCCATCTATGGGGTCGCACAGAGTCAGACACGACTGAAGCGACTTATCAGCAGCAGCAGCAGCAAGCCTGAGCCCTTTCTCCTCCTGGCCATCTCCCTTGGTGTCCAAGGTGGTCAGGTGAGTCAAGTGGTGGCTAGGGTGTCCCCTCTGAATGAGCAGCAAGTGAGGAGCCCTGAAGATGGCATGACTGCCCACTTCCTTCCCCTACTCCACAGCTTTGGGCTGAACCCCCCTGAGTTCTTCAATTCATCTTCCCTAAGCCTGAGCCCTGGAGAAGGCAATGGCACCCCACTCCACTATTCTTGCCTGGAAAATCCCATGGACTGAGGAGCCTGGTAGGCTGCAGACCATGGGGTCGCTAAGAGTTGGACATGACTGAGCGACTTCACTTTCACTTTTCACTTTCATACATTGGAGAAGGAAATGGCAACCCACTCCAGTGTTCTTGCCTGGAGAATCCCCAGAACAGCGGAGCCTGGTGGGCTGCCATCTATGGGGTCGCACAGAGTCAGACACGACTGAAGCGACTTATCAGCAGCAGCAGCAGCAAGCCTGAGCCCTTTCTCCTCCTGGCCATCTCCCTTGGTGTCCAAGGTGGTCAGGGTCTTATACCTACATCTGAAGTCCAGAACTCAAAACCTGGAAGAGGTGACTGCCTGCCATCTTCCCCCCAAGCTGAGGAGGAGCAGGCAGACAGGCCACCATCCCCAGGGCCGGGGAAGGGAGGGCCCCACAGGTTGGGCCCCAGGAGCAGGACAGATTTCTTCTGGAGGAAATGCCTGCCACCCTCTCTGGGCCCTGAGCAACTCTCCCCTGAACCACATCCTGAAGGTTTCTGTGGATTCTGGCCAGGGATCTGAGAGCCTCAAATGGCAAACCCTCACCCCTTTACCAAGTATCACTCCATTGCAGGATGCTTCCTGGGATATGTCCAGGGCTGGATTTCACACATTGAGCAGTGGGAACATGCAGATTGCTGAGCACGGTGAATGGAAGTGAGCCACCCACACCTGCAGGTCTGATGAGCAGTGAATCTCCTCAGACATTTGACCATGACCCTGATCCTCCCTCCATGCTGAGTGGAGAGTGCTCTTGAAACAGACATGAGTCTCTGCCACAGAGAAGCTGTCTACAGTATGAAGTCATTTCTTATTACAGCTTTCCCCAGGGTGGATGCTACATGCAGCACACAAAAGATCAGCCTTTGCTTTCCCATCATCACAGCATTAATATCAAGCACCCACCTACTCCTCTACTCTGCCCAGTTAATAAAGTTCTGTTCTCAAAGCTTTGGAAAGAAGTTTTAATAAGGACAGTCAGATCTGGCCAGCAGACTCTTGTCAAGAGATCCAGGCAGAATTTTTTTCCAGCGGAAGGTCTGCAACAATTTATTCCGGTCAGACTGCTACTAAGCCAGAGGAAATGCTGCTGCCATCAGGGTATCAGATTGTAAATGATACTCTGATAAAGACATTTTGCTGGATCCTTTGCAGTTCTACACACAGAAATTCTAATTTATTCGCCTTCTAGGCTCTCCAGGAACAGGGGTGGAACGTCCTGCCCTACTCTCACTGTGATGACTACCCAGTGACTTGCAAACTAAGGTTAAGTCAGTTTAGTTCAGTCGCTCAGTCATGTCTGACTCTTTGCTACCCCATGAATCGCAGCACGCCAGGCCTCCCTGTCCATCACCAACACCCGGAGTTCACTCAGACTCACGTCCATCGAGTCCGTGATGCCATCCAGCCATCTCATCCTCTGTCATCCCCTTCTTCTCCTGCCCCCAATCCTTCCCAGCATCAGAGCCTTTTCCAATAAGTCAACTCTTCACATGAGGTGGCCAAAGTACTGGAGTTTCAGCTTTAGCATCATCCCTTCCAAAGAAATCCCAGGGCTGATCTCCTTCAGAATGGACTGGTTGGACCTCCTTGCAGTTCAAGGGACTCTCAAGAGTCTTCTCCAACACCTGCAAACCCTCACCCCTTTACCAAGTATCACTCCATTGCAGGATGCTTCCTGGGATATGTCCAGGGCTGGATTTCACACATTGAGCAGTGGGAACATGCAGATTGCTGAGCACAGTGAAGGGAAGTGAGCCACCCACCACACCTGCAGGTCTGATGAGCAGTGAGTCTCCTCAGACATTTGACCATGACCCTGATCCTCCCTCCATGCTGAGTGGAGAGTGCTCTTGAAACAGACATTAGTCTCTGCCGCAGAAAAGCTGTCTACAGTATGAAGTCATTTCTTATTACAGCTTTCCCCAGGGTGGATGCTACATGCGGCACACAAAAGATCAGCCTTTGCTTTCCCATCATCACAGCATTAATATCAAGCACCCACCTACTCCTCTACTCTGCCCAGTTAATAAAGTTCTGTTCTCAAAGCTTTGGAAAGAAGTTTTAATAAGGACAGTCAGATCTGGCCAGCAGACTCTTGTCAAGAGATCCAGGCAGAATTTTTTTCCAGCGGAAGGTCTGCAACAATTTATTCCGGTCAGACTGCTACTAAGCCAGAGGAAATGCTGCTGCCATCAGGGTATCAGATTGTAAATGATACTCTGATAAAGACATTTTGCTGGATCCTTTGCAGTTCTACACACAGAAATTCTAATTTATTCGCCCTCTAGGCTCTCCAGGAACAGGGGTGGAACGTCCTGCCCTACTCTCACTGTGATGACTACCCAGTGACTTGCAAACTAAGGTTAAGTCAGTTCAGTTCAGTCGCTCAGTCATGTCTGACTCTTTGC
>SJYT01032243.1:69437-127647 GCA_006410635.1 Cephalophus harveyi | reverse complement strand
GATTTTAAAATGGAACAATAAGACAAAGCATCTTAGCAGCTTCACTACAGAGGAGATAATTCCCCATGATGTCAACATTCCAATTTAGATTTTTAATTGCCTTGTACTTCCAGTTATTTAAGCAAGTCTGATAAAGGAAAGAGGGAGATTTCATGTAGTTTTTCCTTGCTGCGACTTCATATTTTAAACTAATTTTTTTTAACTGTGCTGTTTTCTTGTTGCTTGGACCAGAAAAAAAAAAAAAAAAAAAAGAACAAAATGAATGGAGTTTGAAGTGATATAGGAGCCTGTCTTGATTCAAATAAGATAACAAATGAATCGCCAGTCTGGGTTCGATGCAGGATATAGGATGCTTGGGGCTGGTACACTGGGATGACCCAGAGAGATGGTATGGGAAGGGAGGTGGGAGGGGGGGTTCAGGATTGGGAACACGTGTACACCCATGGCGGACTCATGTGGATGTAAGGCAAAACCAGTATAGTACTGTAAAGTAAAATAAAGTAAAATTAAAAAAAAAAGAAATTCTAAGTTCATAATCTGAAACTTTCTCTTAGTTTCAGGTCACATGGTAAAAAACTGAACCCCAAAGCATGCTCTGTCTCTAGTTTTTTTTTTTAATATTTGTTTACTTATTTTTGGCTGTGCAGGATATTTGTTGCTGTGTGCCTTTTCTCTAGTTGCGGCAGGTGGGGGCTACTCCCTAGTTACTGTTGTGCAGGCTTCTCATTGCAGTGGCTTCTCTTGTTGCAGAGCGTAGGCTCCAGGCACGCAGGCTTCAGTAGTGGTTGCACATGACGTGTGGGATCTTCCCCAGCCAGGGATCAACCTGTGTCCCCTGCACTGGCAGGCTGATTCTTATCCACTGGCCCAACAGGGAGGTCCTGTCTCTAGATTCTTTGACGATTTTGGAATTGATATAATTGGGGAGTTACTTTTTACTCTGAATATGGGAAGAAAAAAAGCAAATAAATTCACCCTCATCTTGTGAAACCAAGCAAATAAACATAATTTTTTTTTACTGGATTCCTGTTTTTGCAATTATTGTATGTTAAAATAGTTATGGTTTGGGGTATAATTATTTTCAGTATTCAAACCTCTTTGCTGCTGCTGCTGCTGCTGCTAAGTCGCTTCAGTCGTGTCCGACTCTATGTGACCCCATAGGTGGCAGCCCACCAGGGTCCCCCATCCCTGGGATTCTCCAGGCAAGAACACTGGAGTGGGTTGCCGTTTCCTTCTCCAATGCATGAAAGTGAAAAAGTCAAAGTGAAGTCACTCAGTCGTATCCGACTTCGCAACCCTATGCACTGCAGCCCACCAGGCTCCTCCATCCATGGNGTCCCTTCTCCAGTGGACCACAAATTAAGGTTAGAGCTCAAGAATATCTAATGATTCCACTGCTTCATCTGTGAGTCCTTTCTAATGACTTGTAATCAAGTAATGCTAAGTGGCTTCAGTAGGGTCCAACTCTTCGCAACCCCATGAGCTGTAGCCCACCAGGCTCCTCTGTCCAGGCAAGAATTCTCCAGGTGAGAATACTGTACTGGATTGCTATGCCCTCCTCCACGGGATCTTCCCAACCCAGGGATTGAACCCTTGTCTCCTATGACTCCTTCCTTGGTGGATTCTTTACCACTGAGCCATCTAGGAAGGTCTTCTTTAAAAATAAGACTTTCCAATTGCTTTCCAAATCCCTTGACTGTGACTCAAAGATGAACTCACTCCCTTGCTATTGAGGGAGGAGAGAGGAGGAGGGAAAGCTGGTTCTCCCTCAGCAGTAGGAAAACCAGTCACTTCTGGACCCTGTCAGCTCCTCACTGTGGCTTCTCAAATACCTATTTTAGAGATGAGTGAGAAAAGCCTGGGGAGGCTGAACAACTCCATGATCAGAAAGAAAGTCAGTGGGTGAATCCAGAAATAAACCCAGGAGTCCAAGCTCAGGTCAAGGTCCCTCTCTTTTCATCCAGCATGGCTTTGCTCAGAAGACCTGAGTTTGTAAGCATCCTCAGCGACAGGGAGAGACTGGATGGTGCTCAAGGCCAAGGTTCTTGGCAGGAGAGCTCCAGAGACATTTTTCTCTGGTGGTGCAGAGACGCACCAAACTCCTGAGAGCTGAGCCCCCTTCCTAACACTACTGCCATTAGGTGGGGTCTGAGGACAGCCTGGGGCCACTCCTCTGAGGCTCAGCATACCTGCATTCCTCTCTCCGGGGTCCCAGAGCTCCCGCTGGGCAGGACATGGCCTTGGGCAGCTTCTAGATTATCCTTCCTAAGGAAGGGGCCTTTCCAGTGCTTCAAGCTTGTGGTTTGAGGTGAAACAGATACACTGGTATAAGCACAGTAAGTGAAGTGAAGACAGGGGCTGTGGCTTCCATCCTCAGCTGAAATTAAACTAGAAACAATGGAGAGCTTTTATAATGAGCCTGGGTCACTTCTTGTGGTCAGGAAAAGCAACTCTGCTAGTGACAGCTTACTGGATCTAGCACCCTTATCGCCGAATACAAGCTCTCTAACCTGACCTGAGCACCCACCTGACATCTTTCATGCTGGAGAAGCCACTTAACCTGTCCGGGGTCATCCAGGCAGAGGAAGCCCTGAGGAATTTACTTCTGGAACAAATGCTTCCATTGTGCTTACTGAGTTCCATGTCTCATCTCAGCACTTTACAGGCACTAATTCCTTAAGCCGTGAAAGAATCCTATTGGGCAGGTCCCATTATTGTCTCCACTTTAAAAGTATGGGGGTTTTCCTGGTGGTCCAATAATTAAGACGCCATGCTACCACTGCCGGGACACTGGTTCAATCCCTGGTCGGGGAACTATAATCTCACATGCCATGCAGCATGGCCAAAAAACTAAAAATAAAATAAAAAATAAAGATAATAGATCCCCTCTCAGCACTCTTTTTCAGTGTTGTATTGTAAGTCATAGTGCAATAAGAAAAGGAAATAAATAATATAAGATTGAGAAGGAAGAAATAAAGCTGTCTTTGCTCATAGAGGGCATGACTATCCATGTAGAAATCTGGAAGAATCAACAACAACAATGACAAAAACACTCCTGGAATGAACATACAGTTATAACAAGGTTGCCAGATATGAAGTTAATGTACAAAAGTCAAATGTATTTCTAGGTACCAGTTATGAACAAGTGGAATTTGAAACCAAGAGCCTGCACACCCAAATTGAAATACTTAGATCTAACAAATATGGACAAGATATATACAAGGAAAACTATAAAAATTATGGCAAACTAAATCACAGAGAGGTTCGTTAACCTGCCTAAGTTCCCACAGCTTATACAGGGGAAGATAGGATATGAAACTAGGCCATGACGTCTGTGTTATAACCGCCAGGCTACACTGATTTGCTTTTGAGGTTTACTGGCATCTGGGTCTGAGATACCTACGATTTACACCTATACACTGCTTTCTACTGAATGTCAGAACCCAATCATGTGACCCCACCCACTGCAAGGGAGCCTGAGACATGGAGGCTGATGGGTAAGGGAAACAGGACTTGGCAAACACTGCCGTTATAAGCGCCACCTTATTTCACCTCCACGGCAGCCCTGCAAGGGCAGCATCATTATGCTTACTCAGGGAAAGTAAGAAAATTGCCCCAGAGTCATCCTGTTACTGGATGGTGCATCGAGGTTAAAATCAAAGTCTTTAGACCTCCAAAACTCCAATTTTTGTGCTACACCAAACTATAAGAATTTCCTCAGTCCCATGTCACCTTATTTCACCTCCACAGCAGCACTGCAAGGGCAGCATCATTATGCTTACTCAAGGAAAGTAAGAAAATTGCCCCAGAGTCATCCTGTTACTGGATGGTGCATCGAGGTTAAAATCAGTCTTTAGACCTCCAAAACTCCAATTTTTGTGCTACACCAAACTATAAGAATTTCCTCAGTTCCATCTTAGGGTTCGTTGACTGCTCCACGCTGCTGTGTCGGCATGTGAACAGTGGAAAGATATCCCCTCCCCAGCTTTGTAGCCAAAGATATGGCTATTCTTTCAGATGCTGGAGCTGAGTATAGAGTAGCACAACCATTCTGGAAAGCAACCTGTTAATATCTATCAAAGTTTTAAAAATGCATATTTTTGACCCAGCAACTACACTTCCAGGAATTTCTCTGACAGATAAACTTTCAAAAGTGTACAGTAGTTTTTGGCACAAAGATATTTATCTCAATATTATCTTTAATAGCAAAAGAACTGAAAACAACAAAAAAGGGACCATGTAAAATAAATACTGAAACATCCATATAGGAAAATACTCTCCACTCATTAAAAACAATGAGTTATCTCTACATGCCAGTAGGGGAAATGGCTCACTTACAGGGGTAAATGTACACAAACAATAATATATATGGGATGATCTCATTTATGCAAAAAAAAAAGCATGTATAAGCATATATTGTATATATAAATATGTACATATTATGCATGAGGTGAGGTGAAGTCGCTCAGTCGTGTCCGACTCTTTGCGACCCCGTGGACTGTAACCTACTAGGCTTCTCCGCCCATGGGATTCTCCAGGCAAGAATACTGGAGTGGATTGCCATTTCCTTCTCCAGGGGATCTTCCCGACCCAGGGATCGAACCCGGGTCTCCCGCATCAGAGGCAGACGCTTTAACCTCTGAGCCACCAGGGAAGCCCCCACATATTATGCATAGAGCATTGGAAAGGATTTCCCCCAAAAGCGTTAAACCTGGGTAATTTCAAAAGAAATGTTTATTTAATAATTTTTGACTATTAATTTTTACAATAGACATGTTAGTTATATAAATAAATAATCAATTTTTTTAAAATATGCTGCTAGATGTGTGTAATTGAATGCAATGTTCTGATTAAACCTGATATCTGATCATTCTTGTGAAAACTATATTATGTCTAAATTCACTCCGTTGATTGATGAAAGTAATAGGACTTCCCTGCTTTGGCTTGGAATCGTTCAAAGTGCAGAGTTTAGTGGATTAGCACAGCCTCAGATCAGTCACACAGCTCACCCTGCTGTCCTCCAGCTTGGCTACATCAAATTCACACTTGCCTTTGGACATTTTGAGGACAGCGCTGAAGCTGCCAAAAACCCCTGGAACCTGACTTAAAAGAGCCCTAAAGTGAAAGTTGTGTTGGACTCTTTGCGACCCCATGGACTATATAGTCCTTGAAATTCTCTAGGCCAGAATCTGGAGTGGGTAGCCTTTTCTTTGTCCAGGGGATTTTCCCAACCCAGGGATCAAACCCAGGTCTCCCGCATTGCAAGCAGATTCTTTATCAGATGAGTCATAAGGGAAGCCCCAAAATACTGGGGTGGGTAGACTATTCCTTTTTCAGGGGATCTTCCCAACCCAGGAATTGAACTGGGGTCTCCTACATTGCACACAGATTCTTTATCAAGTGACATATCAGGAAAGCCCAAACCATCTATCAGTTCCAGGTGCAGGCTACACCCCAGCTGTCAAGTAGGGCAGTGACATGATGCAGTGGCTGGTGGGGAGGTTTGTTCTCTGCTCTGCCAAGTGGACTGGGGGTGGGGAGGGGAGCTTGGAAGAATCTGTTGGTTTGGAAAACATTACACTGACCCCTTGGTTGAAAAGGTTCTGACTCCAGTCTCATCATTATCATATGTGTCCTCCTCCACCAAGCTCCCAATTAGCCCTGACCCTTATGTCTCATTACTTCACACTCGGATGATGGTACCAGGTTCCTACTGACATCAAAGCATCTTCCTCACCACATTCCAATGCACTCAGATTAATCACCACAGAACATGGCTTTAATCTTTTAAAGAATTTCATATGGATCATCTTAATCCCTGATTGAAGCTTCTTAGCCAGGGGTGGATGGGGTCCCAGGGTAGGTCTAAGCAGCATGACCCACTACTGTGCACTTGGGCAGTTCGGGGTCTGCCCACCTTAGAGGAGAGAGAAACTGATAGCCCAATTGGACATAGGATGGAGGCTCTTGGGCCCATCAGGGAAAGCAGACCCCCTCTCAGCCTTTCGAGTGTTAACATGGATCCAGCAGACATCTGCCCTGACAGGAGATTTTGTTGACCTGGGGGATAGAAAAGCAGTATCTGTGAAGAGGAATGATTGAAAATAGACAGCACAGAGAAGTATCCATACCCCCATGCCCACACCCCCAGAGGACAGGGCCAGATGTGGGGTACACGGGGAAGTCAAGAAGAACAGAGAGAAACCTCCGAGGACAAACCTCCAAGAAAAGAGCAAGCAGACACATGGGCGGCTGGAGAACCATCAGTCACATCTCTGGGGCCCTGGTTGCCATGCAGGTACCTGGGCCCTCTCTCCCCAGACCTCCTCANGCGAGGTACACGGGGAAGTCAAGAAGAACAGAGAGAAACCTCCAAGGACAAACCTCCAAGAAAAGAGCAAGCAGACACATGGGCTGCTGGAGAACCATCAGTCACATCTCTGGGGCCCTGGTTGCCATGCAGGTACCTGGGCCCTCTCTCCCCAGACCTCCTCACAGGAGCTCCCAGGGTGGGAGTCAAACTTGGTACCTTTAACAGGCCTCCCAGGCTCTGAGACAGTGCTTCAGCTGAATAGCAAGAAAGCAGGGCTTTATGAGAGCACCAGCTATTGGGCTAATAACTGGTCTTCAAATGAGGAGGATAGCGTGGGAAGGGCTCTACTACAAAGAGTATCTGCGGTGTTGGGGTCCCCAAGATCCCCTTGGGAGCAGTAATTCACTAGGAGGACTCTGGGGCTCTATGAGAACACAGCAGAGAGAAAGGGCACAGAGATGAGGTCTGGAGGAAACCAGGTGCCCTTCTAGGACCCTGGGGAGACAGGTGGTACTAATTTGAGTAAAATGCTTATGAGACACTCAGTGCTCAAGGATTGTACTGTGAGCACACCTGCCCAGCAGGTACCCTAGGCCCCCAGAGGAGAACAGGTCGTTCAGCATGAACCACATTTCCCGTATAATGATTAATATTCCCACTCAGTATTTCTTATTCATAGGCAATAAGAAAATTCAGTAAGGAGACTGAATTTACTTTATTTGTTTTTAACTGAAAGATAATTGCTTTACAATATGGTGTTGGTTTCTGCCATACATCAACATGAATCAGCCATAAGGATACATATGTTCCCTCTCTTTTGGACCTCCCTGTCACCTCCCACCCCACCCCATCCCACCCCTCTAGGATGCTATACGTTGGTTTGAGTTCCCTGAGTCATGCAGCAAATTCCCATTGGTTGTCTATTTTACATATGGTAGTGTATATGCTGCCACGCTACTCTCTCCATTTCGCCCACCCTCTCCTCACTCCACCACCCCAGTGTCCATAAGTCTGCTCTCTATGTATGTGTCAAGGAGACTGAATTTTAAATTAATATACAGAAATAATTAACTAGGTCTCCTTCAGTATCCACTTGAATTAATCACAGTGGCTTAGAAGATATATTAAAGAGTAATTTCTGGTAGAAAAGAAAAATTACTTTTAAAAAACCTCAAGAAACAAGTGAAATTTCTATAAAAATTTAAAATGTTACTGTAGGACACATAAAAAAATATATCCTGAGCAAATAGTGAAGTTGCTCAGTCCTGTCCAACTCTTTGCAATCCTATGGGCTGTAGCCTACGAGGCTCCTCTGTCCATGGAATTTTCCAGGCAAGAGTACTAGAATGGGTTGCTATTTCCTTCTTCAGGGGATCTTCCCAACCCAGGGATCCAACCTAGGTTTCCCACATTGCAGGCAAATGCTTTACCACTTTCTGTCTGAGCCACCAGGGAAGCCCTGAGTGAATAGAAAGGCCTATTGTATTCTTGGATTGACAACCGTCATAAATGTCATTTCTCCCAATTTACTGTCTAAATAAATAGCCCATAAATTAGCAATCCAAATAAGATACTAACAAGATTGTTTAACTAGATAAACTGATGATGAAGATAAGATGTAGCAATAAGCAAGCAAAGCTGTCTGAACATTTCTGAAAAATGATGGGTCAGCCTAGGCAGCTATTAAGACAGTTGATCATGGGAATAGTGTGATACTGATGAAAAAATAGGCAGATAAATGGGATGGAATCAAGATTCCACAAATAAACCCAAGCATAAGTGAAAACGTAGTGTGTGAAAGGATAGCACGTCAAGTCAGTGCAGAAAATATGACATTGGGACAAGTGGGTAACCATCTGTGGAAGCATGAAGTGGAATTCACACTTCACATCTTACACCAGGATAAATGTAGTGTGGATTTAAATTTTTAAGATAAAAAATTAAATCATGAAAGTAAGAGAAGATCCCATGGGATAGTTTTAAAAAATAATTTTGGTATAAAGAATTATTTTCCTAATCATGAAACAAATTATAGAAGCCATAAAAGAAAAACTTGGTCAACTACTTACATACAAATGTTTTAAAATCTGCATGGTAAAAATCAACATAAGTAAAGCTAAAAGACAATCAACTGAAAAATACCTTTTGCAACTCATATAACTAAGAGTCAATCTGGTCTAATATATAAAGAGCTCCTTTTCAATAAAAACAAAAATAACTTAATTGAAAAAGATAATGATCAAGGGAAAGTTCTTCTAAAATAAAATGAAAATAAAACATGAAAAATGTACAGATTTGGTCATAACAAGAGGACTGCAGGTTAAAATATCATTGGGTCTCCATTTTTTTCACCTACAAAATTATAAATGTCAAAAAATGGTGACTATTATGGCAGCAAGCTTGGGGTAAAATATGCGCTGACAAAATGATTGATGGCCATGGCAATCAGTACTTCTGATTGGAAGGAAGATCCATTAATATCCTTTGACTCAACAACTCTACTTTTAGGATTTTCACCTGCATTATATTTGTATACGTATTATAATGGGAAGAGTTTGAAAAAAACCTAAACAACCATTAATAGAGAGAGAATCAATTAACTAAATCACAGGTCATATATATAATGGAATAAATGCAGTCACAGAAAGAATGGGACAAGCCTCACATACTAATGGTGTTAGGGGAAGCACACTGACTGAAACCGCCCGCCCTGGCCAGCCACCATAGTAACCATTTGCATGAGTTGTTCTATGACAGGAGGTCCTGGTCAGGAATACAGAACTAATAAGCCTCCACCAACCGGAAGAGTTCAGGAAAGGTCAAAAGGAGACACCACATGTCCGACCACNGTGTTAGGGGAAGCACACTGACTGAAACCGCCCGCCCTGGCCAGCCACCATAGTAACCATTTGCATGAGTTGTTCTATGACAGGAGGTCCTGGTCAGGAACACAGAACTAATAAGCCTCCACCAACCGGAAGAGTTCAGGAAAGGTCAAAAGGAGACACCACATGTCCGACCACCTCCCAGAATCCTCCTCTCTGGCATCCATCTTGGCCGAACAAGGCATGCACCACCAGGAAGGACTCTGAGTCAGACGACTGGCTAAAGACAACCCAGAAACTAATCCCATCACCATAAAACCCAAGACTGCGAGCCACAGCTCTGTGGCAGAGCTGTTCTCCTGGGTTCCCTTACCCTACTGCTCTCCACCCAGGTGCCCTTCCCCAGTAAAATCTCTTGCTTTGTCAGCACATGTGTCTCCTCGGACAATTCACTCTAATTCTGAGCATTCGACAAGAGCCCAGTTTCGGGCCCTGGAAGGGGTCCCCCTTCCTGCAACGATGGTGCATTATCTCCAAGATGATTTTTTTTTAATTTTTATTGAAGTATAGTTGATTAAGAGTGTGTGTGAGTTTTGGGTGTACAGCAAAGTGACTCGATTATACATATAAGTATATATATTGTAGCCACACATTCCAGGAAACAAACTCACTCAGGACAATGGAGATAGTGGAGTGCAATTCATTACACTGGCGGGCTCAAGGAAGAGTCTCCTCTTAGCCAAGGACTGTGACCAGTTTTTGTGAAAACCTTATATACCCTAAGTGTACAAGTGCCCAAACCCACCTCCCTAAATTCCCTGCNCCAGGAAACAAACTCACTCAGGACAATGGAGATAGTGGAGTGCAATTCATTACACTGGCGGGCTCAAGGAAGAGTCTCCTCTTAGCCAAGGACTGTGACCAGTTTTTGTGAAAACCTTATATACCCTAAGTGTACAAGTGCCCAAACCCACCTCCCTAAATTCCCTGCAACTAGTCTGAACAAAGGAAAAGAAAGATACAATCAAAGTTAACCCGTGATTCATATGCCTTAAGCCTAGGTAGTTAACACTGGACAATTATGAATAGACTTGTGGTCACACCCCAATAAGCATAATATAATGGATGATTCTATTCAGTTACACAGATAATTAGGGTTTTCTTTTAGGCAACAGAGAGTCTAGGTGTGAGTGCTGGGGCTCTTCCTTCCAGGGGCGTGGTTTTCCAGTTGGTATGTCGTTTCCATAGATATTGGGCATATAGCTCAAAGTTCACAGTCTGGCCCAACATGGAGTCCTGTTTTCAAGATGGAGCCTGTTCTGTCTCTTTCTTCCTTCATATATATTCTTTTTCAGATTTGTTTCCCATGTGCTGTGCTGTGCTTAGTTGCTCCTCCATCCATGGGGATTCTCCAGGCAAGATTGCTGGAGTGGGTTGCCTTGCCCTCCTCCACGGGATCTTCCCAACCTAGAGATTGAACCTAGGTCTCCCACATTGTGGGTGGATTCTTTACTGTCTGAGCCACCAGGGAAGCCCCAATATTCCAAGACATATTTAATACTTTATTTTTTAAAGATATTTTTGATGTGAACCATTTTTAAAGTCTTTACTGAATGCATTACAAAATTGCTTGTTTTCTGTTTTGGTTTTTTGGCCTCAAGGCATGTGGGATCTTAGCTCCCTGACCAAGGATGGAGCCCACACTTCCTGTACTAGGTGAAGTATTAACTATTGGACTACTGGGGAAATTCCCCCAAGATATATTTTAAATAAGTGAAAGATGCAAATACAAAACAGTATCAAAAAAGTACTAGAATTTATTTAAAATGAAGAAAAATGCATTCCTTATTACAGAGACTATCTCTGGAGAAATACAAAAGAAATACATCCTCTGGGAAGACTGGTGACTGGGAGAAAGTACATACCCTTTATGGTATGTATCTTTTACACCTTTTACTTTTCAACTCTGGAGCACATTACTATTCAACAAATAAATGGCAAATAAAAGTAAGTAAGAGCCAAACAAATGCATTTCCTTCTAGAGAAGAGAGGGAGGTGGTTTAGAACGTCCCTACAAGGAGAAGCCAGAGGCAACCTGGAGGTAAGGCCAACACGGAGCCTGGGCATGGGTGTCACTCACCTGCTGGAAGACAGGGATGCCCTGGCACCAGAGAGAGGAAGGGTCCTGAAGTTTTGAAATCCCTGATTCTCAAGGCCACTGTTGAGAGCTTGAGATGAAAAGTTTTAGTTTGTGTTTGTTTGTTTGTTTGTTTGTTTTTTAATGTGGACCATTTCTAAAGTCTTTACTGAACCTGTTACGACATCACTTCTGTTCCATGCTTGGGCCTCCTGGTTGTGAGGCATATGGGATCTCAGCTCCCTGATCAGGGTTCCAGCCTGTCCCCCACATATGGGATCTCAGCTCCCTGACTAGGAATGCAGCCTGCACCCCCACATTTGGAAGGCAAAGTCCCGACTACTGGACCACCAGCAGAGTCCAGAAAACTTTGAGTTTTATGAGAAGGGGACGACAGAGGATGAGATGGCTGGATGGCATCATGGACTCGATGGACGTGAGTCTGAGTGAACTCCGAGAGATGGTAATGAACAGGGAGGCCTGGCGTGCTGCGATTCATGGGGTCGCAAAGAGTCAGACACGACTGAGCGACTGAACTGAACTGAACTATTACTGGGACATATAGTTTGAGTTTTACCTGTCAGGCTGATGGGACCTGCAGCAAAGTGGGTTCCCTGATATTCAAGAATTTCCCCTCATCCCCCATCGTATGGCACCAAACTTTCTAACCAGTACCATTTCCCCTTCACCCGCTCACTTCATGAGGCTTCATTGCACATCAGGGCCAGCCTTCCTAGTCTCCTAGCCCCTGCAAGCTCCAGAAGAGAGCAGGGGCTGTACCTGTGATTATACTATGTGCCTCATGTAGTGCCTGGATATGCAGCCATAAAATATTTGGTGAACAAACATACAATTTCAAACACATTTTGTGCTCCACCCTCCTACACTGTGCCTGCCTTTCCCCTGACCTGGTTTCTTTATACCGTCACTCTTTCCCAGTTCCTCATTTACAGTGGTTCTATCATCCACTCTCATTGGCAGCGCCACCTCCACCCCCTCTTAAGGAGCCCTGTCTTGGTGGCAGTACTGTCACCTCTGTGTTCTGGAAGGACTGAGGGACTCTGAGCCCTCTCTAGGGACACCATGTCCACAGTGTCAGCAAAAAGATCCAAGGAAAATCAGGGCTGGTGGGCTGCCGTCTATGGGGTTGCACAGAGTCAGACATGACTGAAGCGACTTAGCAGCAGCAGCCAACGTGGGACACCCCTGGGTTTGGGTGGGTGACTTAGGCCTCTTGAGGAAGGAGATAGATAGGCCCCAGGTTAGACACCTACTACTAGCCTCTTGTTTATGCTTTGAGACAAAGATAATCACAGGAATAGGATAAGCAGCTAGACTGTGTCTCCTGTGGGCACTTCAAGATAAAAGGAGTGGCAGGACAGAGAGGGGTTAAGCCCTGCTTAGGTCAACGATAAGGAGGCCACATATTCCTCATTCTTGGGGTCAAGGAGACCTCCCAGACTGTGCATGCTCAGCAAGGATCCTAAGGGGAAGGGGCACTCGCCCATAAAATGTCTGCAAACCTCTCAGAGACCCTTGCACTGGAATCCGTCTTGGCTAAAAGATAAGTATGCATACAGGGGAGTGCCCGGGTCTCTCCCTCTCCTTCTCTCTCAGGCCAGCGCTTTCTCCCCAGGTATCTTCTCTGCTAATCAACGCTTTACTTGCCTCACTACTCTTCATCTCTTAGCCGAACTCTTTCTTCAAAGCAGAGAAGAGCTGAGGCCCTGCTCCTAGCCACCAACCTCAAGCTGCCCCACCCTACAGCCACCAGAGATCACACCTGTCTCAATAGGGTTAGCTCAGAACTGAGTCTGCACAGTGCAGGCAGGCCTCGAAAGAGCCTGGGACAACAGAGGTGGGATGAAAAGGCTCCGCCAGGGCATATCTGTCCATGCAGACTGTGAGCACGCTTTCCTGGAAAAGGAATGTATCTTAAAGCAGCAGCTCCTCACCTCTGGCTCAGGCCAAACCTACTGGAGCAGACACCCAGGTATTCTAACACAGCTGGGAAACACGCCCCAAAACATGATCCTATGAGTTCCCTATCTTCTACTTTTTAATTTTGTAACTTCTTATTTTGAAACAATTTCAAAAGAGAGAAGTAATTTTGTAGGAATACTACAAAAGACTCCCTATATCCCCTCAGTTATTCACATTATGCTCCATTCTCTCTCTCCATATATATATATGCTACATTCTCTCTCTCCATATATATATGTGTGTGTGTGTTTACATATCTAATAATTGCTATTTTCTGAAACATTTGAAAGTAAGTTGCAAAAACAGCATTCCCTTTTATCCCTAAATATTTCAGCATTTTCTCCTAAGAACAAAGATACTCTATTACATAATAACACTAAAATTTTCAAATTCAGAAAATTTAAAAACTGATGCAACTATATATTCTTCATCCAAATACCAAGTTCTTCAAATGTCAAACTTCTTCAAACATCGAATAATATCCTCTACAACCAGCCCAAGATTCGATCCCGGCTATACGTGGGTTTAGCTACTTGTCCTGGTCTCTGTTCAGTCTCCCCCGTGGACTGCTGCATATGGGCATGGCTCTGTCTCTCCTCTCCCAGGCTGGGACCCTGCACCTCTGATCGCAGGTGTACACACAGGAGGGGACAGAGGCGAGATGACAAGGCCGGGCCCTGAAGACATGTTACTGTTGTGTCCTGCCTGATCCCTCCACCCAAGAGGGCGGTGTGGCTCCCCATGGCCCAAGGGCTAGTTCCCGGAGCTTCAGGAGAGACAGACACAATTGAGACCCAGAGACCTGGGCGCCAATCACCCGACTGAGCTCATTTTAAACCACGTGCTCTTACCAAGTGGGATTCCAGAAGTTGAGCTGCCAGTTTCCTCCTCATGAATACTTCAGCCTCCAGCCTCCTGCTCAGGTCAGAGGGAGAGTCTGGAACTACTGACTGCTCTGTGTCCTCCGACTCCTGTAAGGTAGATGCTCCCCTGTCCCCTCCCCTAGCTGCCTACCCCATTCCCACCACTCACCCCTACCCACGGCTCCCAGCCCTCTTCCTCTTTGTTTTTCCCTTCTACTCCTGCTGCTGTTTTTCTCCTCTTTCTACTTCGAGACCAGAGCATCTGGATTTGCTCTAAAATATGCTTTTCCTGGTATTTGCTTAAATCAGTAAAGATAGGAGGGGCCTGGACCTAGAGGGAGTATGAGTTCTGACTGCCAGTTACCATGACCAGTGCTTCATTGCTGTCAGGGAGCCCCTGAACAGGAGCCCTCACAGGGACCAACAGGACCAGGACCAGGTTTCCAGGGAGACAACAGAACTCAGGCTTCAGGGAGAGCCGAGGGGAAAGGGGTGGGTGGAGAGTGGCTGAGTGATGTGCTAAATGCAGGCATGCTTCTGGAAACTTTCCCAAAGTAAGATTCTTTATATTTTTTCCTTTAAAAAAGCCACCCTAATTTTATAAACTACTACCCTGTGAAACTGGTATCTGTTCTTATATATACAGATAATATTTGTATTGTGTGTGTGCCTACAGTAGGAAAGACAAATAGACACATGCATACATAGATAAATACAGCATATAATAACAGTGTCATCCAATGAGATCATTTAGGGAAAATCAAAATTAAATGAAAACTATTAGTATGGAAAAGAAAAAATATATATATATATAAACATATATATATAAACCAAATAACTTTGCTGTGCAGCAGAAATTAACACAGCATTGTAAATAAACTCTACTTCAATTTTTTACATTTTTAAAAAATTTTTAAAAATTATTTTGACATTTCTCTTTGTTTTCAAATAGATGGGTGAGCTACTATCAAGCTGACCAAACTATGCCTACTAAAGACCTGCTCTGATTCTTTTGAGCAAAACACCAGACTGAAGGAAGCTTTTTATTCTTTCTTTTTTTTTTTTTAATTTTATTTTTACTTTATTTTACTTTACAATACCGTATTGGTTTTGCCATACATTGACATGAATCCACCACGGGTGTATACGAGCTCCCAATCCTGAATCCCCCTCCCACGTCCCATTCCATATCCTCTCTCTGGATCATCCCCGTGTACCAGCCCGAAGCATCCTGTATCCTGTATTGAACATAGGCAGGTGCTTCGTTCTTACATGATAGTATACACGTTTCAATGCCATTCTCCCAAATCTGCCTCTCTCTCTTTTTTTTTTACAATGACTGGATTCTTTCTGGTTTTCTAATCCAAAAACCACTTCTATGGCTTTCTCTTTCCCAGACACAGTCCACGTGTACAGAAATCTGCAGCTAAAATGCTCAGTCTTTGCTAAAGAAACAGAGGGCCCAGTTCAGAGGATGACCCCAAGTCTTGCCTGAACACCAGTGCCTAGAGTGTGCTGTGGGTCCTCTCTCAACCCCCCTCCATCTGTCACAGTCACGGAAGAAATACCACTCCAGACAACTGTCTTCCACCTAAACTCAATTCATCCTTTCTTTTCATCAATAGGCAGCCTCATTCAAGAAAATAAAGACCATTGTTCATCTAGTTATTCTATGTAAAATATCCTTAAAAAATTGACCAAGTGTTAAATACACTCATTTTCTAAACTTTCCATAATAAATCAAAGAAAAACCTTGTTCTCACTCACAATATCTCTTCTTAGAAGTTCATGGGACAGGATATTCTCATTGCTCTTCTATTTATAGAAACAGCCTGTGTTTACTAGGCCTGGTAATAAAACAGCAAGGTTGGGGGAACCTAGGCAACAGAAAGACTGTGGAAAGGATTCCCTCTTCTGCGGTGCCTTAAAAGCTTTGCTGCTCCCCTCGAGAACCTCAAAGCCTGACATGGCCCCGAGCCATTTAGGGCCTTTTCAGAGCCGAGCTATATCCTCTATCAAGTGCACCCTCGGGGTCTGGGGCCAGTGGTCTGTGCGGTGACAGTTAGGCATTTGGGGGGGCCTCTGAGGAAGTGACTATTTACTCCACTTCCACAGAAAGAGAAGCAAAACCTGAAATACCAAAAGCAGCTCTAGCTTACTGAGCCAAGATTACATATGTATTTTTCATGCATTCTCTCATCTAACCCTCAAAAATAAAATTCTAGAGGGCTATTATCAAACAATCAAGAAACAGAAAATAACAAGTACTGACAAGGAAGTAGAGAAACTGGGACCCTTGTGTATTGCTAGTAGGAATGTAAAATGGTGCAGTCACCATGGAAAACAATATGATGGTTTCTCAAATAATTAAAAATAAAATTATAATATGACCCAGGGAGGCCATTCCTGGGCATATACTCAAAAGAATTGGAAGCGGGGATTTGAACAGACATTTGTACACTCGTGTTCATGTGAAAACGTTCATTTGAACTCATGTTCAAAAGAGGGAAATAACCCATCAACACATTAATGGATAAACAAAATAGCCTAAAAAAGATGCAAATGAACTTATTTACAAAACAGAGAGAAACTCACAGACTTAGAGGATGAATTTATGGTTATCAGAGGAGGAAAGTAAGGGGAAGGAATAGATGGGGAGCTTGGGATTGTCATTTTAACTTTTTATTGTAGAAAATGTCAAACATTCAGAGAAGTAGAGTTGGTAGTGTAATAGAGCCTATGTACCTATCATCCAGCTTTGATGTCAATGTTTTGCCAATATTGTGCCTACTATCTACCATTCCTTTTTTTTCCCCTGGAAAATTTTAAAGAAAATTTTAGACATTGTGTATATATATATATATATATATATTTTTTTTTTTTTAAATTTTATTTTTACTTTATTTTACTTTACAATACCGTATTGGTTTTGCCATACATTGACATGAATCCACCACGGGTGTATACGAGCTCCCAATCCTGAATCCCCCTCCCACGTCCCATTCCATATCCTCTCTCTGGATCATCCCCGTGTACCAGCCCGAAGCATCCTGTATCCTGTATTGAACATAGGCTGGTGCTTCGTTCTTACATGATAGTATACACGTTTCAATGCCATTCTCCCAAATCTGCCTCTCTCTCTTTTTTTTTTACAATGACTGGATTCTTTCTGGTTTTCTAATCCAAAAACCACTTCTATGGCTTTCTCTTTCCCAGACACAGTCCACGTGTACAGAAATCTGCAGCTAAAATGCTCAGTCTTTGCTAAAGAAACAGAGGGCCCAGTTCAGAGGATGACCCCAAGTCTTGCCTGAACACCAGTGCCTAGAGTGTGCTGTGGGTCCTCTCTCAACCCCCCTCCATCTGTCACAGTCACGGAAGAAATACCACTCCAGACAACTGTCTTCCACCTAAACTCAATTCATCCTTTCTTTTCATCAATAGGCAGCCTCATTCAAGAAAATAAAGACCATTGTTCATCTAGTTATTCTATGTAAAATATCCTTAAAAAATTGACCAAGTGTTAAATACACTCATTTTCTAAACTTTCCATAATAAATCAAAGAAAAACCTTGTTCTCACTCACAATATCTCTTCTTAGAAGTTCATGGGACAGGAGATTCTCATTGCTCTTCTATTTATAGAAACAGCCTGTGTTTACTAGGCCTGGTAATAAAACAGCAAGGTTGGGGGAACCTAGGCAACAGAAAGACTGTGGAAAGGATTCCCTCTTCTGCGGTGCCTTAAAAGCTTTGCTGCTCCCCTCGAGAACCTCAAAGCCTGACATGGCCCCGAGCCATTTAGGGCCTTTTCAGAGCCGAGCTATATCCTCTATCAAGTGCACCCTCGGGGTCTGGGGCCAGTGGTCTGTGCGGTGACAGTTAGGCATTTGGGGGGGCCTCTGAGGAAGTGACTATTTACTCCACTTCCACAGAAAGAGAAGCAAAACCTGAAATACCAAAAGCAGCTCTAGCTTACTGAGCCAAGATTACATATGTATTTTTCATGCATTCTCTCATCTAACCCTCAAAAATAAAATTCTAGAGGGCTATTATCAAACAATCAAGAAACAGAAAATAACAAGTACTGACAAGGAAGTAGAGAAACTGGGACCCTTGTGTATTGCTAGTAGGAATGTAAAATGGTGCAGTCACCATGGAAAACAATATGATGGTTTCTCAAATAATTAAAAATAAAATTATAATATGACCCAGGGAGGCCATTCCTGGGCATATACTCAAAAGAATTGGAAGCGGGGATTTGAACAGACATTTGTACACTCGTGTTCATGTGAAAACGTTCATTTGAACTCATGTTCAAAAGAGGGAAATAACCCATCAACACATTAATGGATAAACAAAATATGGTATATACATACAATGGGCCATTATTCAGCTTTAAAAAGAAGGGAAATTCTGACTCTTGCTACAACATAGATGAAGCTTGAGGACATAATGCTGAAGGAAATAATCCAGTCACAAAAGGACAAATAATGGATGATTCCATTCATATGAGGTACACAGAGAAGTCAGATTCAGAGACAGAAAGTAGAAGGGTACTGTATGCTTGGGGAGGGGAATGGGAGTTAGTGTTTAGTGGGGATGGAGTTTCAGTTTTACAAGATGAAAAGAAATCTGGAGTTGGATGGTGGCAATGGCTACACAACAGTAAGAATGTATTTAATCTCACTGAACAGTGTACTTCAAATAGCTAAGATGGTACATTTTTTGTTATGTGCATTTTACCACAACAAAAACAAACTCCTACAAGTGAGGTGCTATTATCTTGCATGCGTGCTCAGTTGTGTCCAACTCTTTGCAACCTTGTGGACTGAAGCCTGCCAGGCTCCTCTGTTCATGGGATTGTGCCAGCAAGAATACTGGAGTGCATGGGGATCTTCCAGACCAGGATCAAACTCTCTTCTCCTGCGGCTCCTGCATCATAGGCCAATTCTTTACTGCTGGCCTGGAAGTAATTCTTTACTACTTCCCTGCTACCAGGGAAGCCCTATTATTTTGCAATGTAGCAACTGAAGCGTAAAGGAGGTGCTGTAAGAAGGAGGCAGAGCCAGGATCCTCATCAGCCAGGTGGACTCCAAGGTAAGGGATCCAACACTACCACCTGTCATTGGCCATCGACCATTGGTCAGGGTATTAACCATTGACCACGTACTCAGTAAAAAAATAAATTAATTAAGTAATAAAGACATCCACTCTTGCTCTGGGCAATCAGAGGTCCAAGTGGCCTGAGACTGATCTCTCCAGGGCAGCTGGTTCCAATCAGAGACTAACCCCCCAACACAACCAGTTGCAATGTTGTCTTATTCTACACCATGAAATGGAAACTGCACACAGAACTTACAAAACAGGTGTATGTTTTAGTAATGCTTCGGTCAATTCCCTGATTTCTCAGACATCAGTGAAGTCATTTCCAAAGTGGTCACTCCTTCCACACACCTGTGCCAGCCCCTCTGACAGTCATGGAAGGTGTTGTGTGGGTGGTTGGACAGTCATGAGAGGTTGTTGTGACTTGGTCATCTCCAGAGGTCACTGCTCACTTGATCTGTTTCTCTGACTGAACTACAGTCCAGCAGGCTCTGGCAGTGGGTGGCTGGGCCCCCACTGGTCACACCCCACGGCCATGGTCTCTCCAGGTTGTGGTACCAGCTCCCCCCACTCTCGCTTCTGAAGGAGGAAGGGGCTGGGGAATCTCTCATCCACAAGACAGCACCACCCCTTCCCAGGGCCACATGCACAGGCAGCTGATGTCAACTGTGGGGCTTAAAAGCCAGAGAAAGAAGGAAGGAGTCAAGCAGAGAACCTGAAAAGCAAACATCACAAAACCTCCAAAACCGGAAAGTCAGAGGTGCACTTCCTGTGGGGACAGGCCAGTTATCGGCTCTTCCTCTGGACAATGTGATGCTTCTTTAACTGGAAAAGAGTTTGACTGGGTTGTGTGTGTATGTGTGTGTGTGTGTGTATATGTATGTGCACACAGGCACATGGAAGCTGGGAGGGCTAGGGACCTCCGTTAGCACTCAGAATGTCCACTCTCTGAGTCACAGATGGGCCAGCTCTCCAAGGCTAGTAACTGAGCATGGGTGTGGACTCCAGAAAGAAAAGAAGGACAGGCCTAAATAACCAAGTTAAATGCCCCCTTTACCTGGACATAAAAATATTTACACAACAATCTATAGTAAGAAATGTTTTACTGTAGCCCAGCACGCACACACACACACACATACACATGCATGCACACACACACAAACACACACACACACACTTCATAAAAACAATGCTTGCCCTTACTACAGGTGAGGTACTCTGATATTTTTTATTCTATTTTTTATATTGAATTTTTAATTGAGGTCTCACACACCATAATAAAGTGCATAAATCTCAAACATATAGCTTGAGGATTTTTGTAGGGCTTGCTAAACTTTTTTATACATAGCTTTATTGAGATATGGTTTACATATCACAAAATTCACCCGAAGTGTACAATTCAATAGTTTTCAGTAAATTCTCAGAGTTCTGCCATCATTACCATAATCACTTTGGAGCTTCTAGAATTTTTAAATTTTCGTCAGCTCAAAGAGAAACTTCATACTTAATACCTATTCTATTTTATTTATTTACTTTTTGGACACACTTCCTCAACCAGGCATTAAATCCACAACCCCTGCAGTGAAGCCCAGAGTCTTAACCACTGGACTACCAGGAAAGTCCTATTTATTTTTTTAATGCTAGTCACAATACACCAAATTTATTCCACTCAGTTCAGTTCAGTTCAGCCGCTCAGTCATGTCTGACTCTTTGCGACCCCATGAATTGCAGCATGCCAGGCCTCCCTGTCCATCACTAACTCCCAGAGTTCACCCAAACTCATGTCCATTGAGTCGGTGATACCATCCAGCCATCTCATCCTCTGTCGTCCCCTTCTTCTCCTGCCCCCAATCCCTCCTAGCATCAGAGTCTTTTCCAGTGAGTCAACTCTTCCCATGAGGTGGCCAAAGTATTGGAGTTTCAGCTTTAACATCAGTCCTTTCAAAGAACACCCAGGACTGATCTCCTTTAGAATGGACTGGTTGGATCTCCTTGCAGTCCAAGGGACTCTCAAGAGTCTTCTCCAACACCACAGTTCAAAAGCATCAATTCTTCTGCACTCAGCTTTCTTCACAGTCCAAGTTTCACATCCATACATGACCAACGGAAACACTGTAGCTTTGACTAGACGGACCTTTGTTGGCAAAGTAATGTCTCTGCTTTTGAATATGCTATCTAGGTTGGTCATAACTTTCCTTCCAAGGAGTAAGTGTCTTTTAATTTCATGGCTACAATCACCATCTGCAGTGATTTTGGAGCCCCCATAAATAAAGTCTGACACTGTTTCCACTGTTTCCCCATCTATCTGCCATGAAGTGATGGGACCAGATGCCATGGTCTTCGTTTTCTGCATGTTGAGCTTTAAGCCAACTTTTTCACTCTCCTCTTTGACTCTCATCAAGAGGCTTTTTAGTTCCTCTTCACTTGGGTGGTGTCATCTGCATATCTGAGGTTATTGATATTTCTTCCGGCAATCTTGATTCCAGCTTGTGCTTCTTGGGCCACAACTGCAGCTGATAAAACCAGAGTCAGATGTTTTACTGAAATAGCTCATTTGCTCCTTACAAGAGTCCTGAAAGATAGGTACCACTATGCTCATGTAGCAGGAAAACCAAGGAGCAGAGTGTCACAGAAATTTCAAGCTTCCAATATTCGCCAGGGACGAAGCAGGAAGTCAAAGCTAGTCTGCAAGCTCATGAGAGCTGCTGTCCATCCCTGAAGGACAGAGGCTAATCCGGAGGAAACCAGTGCCCCCAACCCTCCCACTGCAGGGAAATGCTGGACTTGGTCAGCAGAGTGACCTACTGCCCAAAATGGATCACAATCAGAAAGGCTGCCAGACAAGCTGAATTCACACTCCACCGATGCAGAACTCAGCGATGGCCTTTGTAACCTGAGTGGGGCTGGGTGACACTAACCATAGTGGGATTTCAGAGAAGAGCTTGAGGAGCAAACCAATAACATAAAAAAGCCTTCAGGGATGTTGCTGCCTCAAATTCTTTAGGCAGGTAGCAAATGACCATGTTTCAGAAGCTGCAAATTATAAAAAGTATATCTATTTTATAGCATTAAACTTCTGTTACCAGTAAAATTTAGAGCAGTTCCAATCAGGCATAGGTTGAAAAATCCTGAAGAATGACTGTTGCACAGCACATTGTGAATAAATACAGACATATGACAAGTTCATGTCCTCTGAGTCAATCCTTCAACCAGTGGGAGGACCTGGGGTCATAGGGTTGGGGGAGGGGTGTGTGTGTGTGTGTGTGCGTACGCAAAGCAAAAAGGGAGCACTCAATCCTCACCTCCACTCAGAAGGACCCAAAAGCTGGAGATATGAAACAACAGACAAATACATTCTAGCCCAAATTGCCATGAATTATATGGACACAGATACCAAATATTTGCCCACTGGCCACAGGAGGGGCTCAGTCAAACCAAAGTGAAGGAAAACTCAGAGGGCCTGCGTTCTGGGTCTCTGACAAACTGAGCCATCCTGAGGCTATCTGATCCCTGAGGATTAGAGGCAGAGGGCGAGGGGACAGAAACCAGGTTGCAGGGGGCTGAGGAAGCGCAGCCAGCCCGCCACTGGTCACATCAGTGCATTAATGAGCGCATCTTATCACTTACCCTGGGGTAGCAGAGGAGTGTGAAGGTCATTAGGGGAAGGGAAATGTATAAAATGAGTTTTCTCCTTGCACACTAGCCCTGTGCCATTTCTAAATACTGTAAGTTACTAAACTGGGTTCCCTTTGGAGAGCCCAGCTTCTTGTTCCATGTGAAGTGAAAGTCATGCGGTCTTATCTGACTCTTTGTGACCCCATGGACTATACAGTCCATGGAATTTTCAGGCCAGAATACTGGAGTGGGTAGCCTTCCCTTCTCCAGGGGGATCTTCCCAACCCAGGGATCGAATCCAGGTCTCTTGCATTCCAGGTGGATTCTTTACCAGCTGAGCCACCAAGGAAGACCTCTTGTTCCATAAGTGGAATTTATTCATCCATTCAACAAGATTTTCCTGAGCACTTGAAGTACCACCAGCTGGGACAGAGGGCACAGAGCTGCTTCACTGCTCTCTAGAAACTCTCCACAGGTATAGGGTAGCAGCAAAGATGTTTATGTACAAACATCACGAGAGCCTGTGAGCCCTAGCCCCAGCCTGCATACAGCTGCTCCTGGGCTCCCTGTCACTCACAGGGCCCAGGGTCCCACAGAAGAGCCGGTGTGCGATGGGTGCATGGCCACCGTGGCCCTGAGTGCGGCCCCGCCACACCCTTGCTCTGGGCTGAGCCTGACATCTGCTTCACGGGGCCTGTGGCCAGGAGGGTTCCTGCTTCAAGATGTTGTGTGGGGTCAAAGGGCACAGCCTGATCCCATAAAACCCCACAGAGCTGGTCTTGGCAAGGTTGGGCCTCCCCTCCCCCAGAGCAAGTGTGGGGGGGGAGGCACTGAGTCCTTAGGACCCTCAGCTCAAGATGCCTCTGTAGCCGGGTCGCCCAAGGATATGGGTTCCTTTGAACTTCTCAAAGGTCTGGAAGAAAGCCTGGCCTTCTCCCAGCTCTGCCCCGGGCTGTGTGTGGCGAGGCAGCGGGTGAGAGGCAGAAGTCAGCAAGCGGCTGCATGCTCAGCCCTGCTCCTGAGGCCGCGCTTTGGGGCAGAGCACCAGCTCCTGGAGCCATGCTCAGGTGCCCTCTCTGGAGCCAATCTGTCTTTGACCCCCTCCCTGCTGTTCTCTGGAGGATGGAGGGCTGGCCCGGCTGCACCTTCACTGGGTGCTATGAGAGGTGCCCTGGCAAGGCAGCGCCCACTCTGGGGCTGCAGAAGATACATGCGCTTCCTTCCTAGTGTCCTGTCCCCCAAAGGCCACACGGCCCTCCTGCAGGGACCTCACCTGAGGCGGATGCCCTGTGTGCTATGCTCCACAGAGCGGCCAGTATACTGAGCCCAGGACTTTCAGGGTTATGACCAAGACAATTTGGTCACTGAACCCACAGGGACCTCATCCCTCCACAGAGAGACTCAAACAAACTAAACCTCCCTTTGGTCAGAATGCATCAGGACCAGCCCCCCAGTTGCAGGGTGTGCCCGTCCTCACTCCCAGAGCTATCGCAAAGCAAGCCATCAGGGTTGACCCAGACCTGAACAGTCCTCCAGCCATGCCCAGCCTAGACTGAGCCTGACCGCCTCCTACCCAACTGCCACCACCAGGCTCCTAGTGCCCTGAAACAGCCCCACCCACGGCTGCCCAGCTGTCCAGGCCTGAGCAGGATGGACCCCACCGAGGGCAATGACCACAGAACACTGCCAGTTCCGATCCCTGGGCTATACAGATCGATCTCCATGGGTCAGACTCGTGTGACATTTCCCCTCCCTGGTGGGGTGGGGTGGGGATGGCAAGAGGCTTGTGGCTAATTTTGCCTTCCAAGTGACCAGGAGCCCAGACGCAGTCTGCGGAATGCCCATAAGAGGTAACGTGAGAGCAGGAGGGGGTCTGCCCCGCCTTGCTCTCAGCACTCCGGTGGCTCAATTCTCCTCTAGTCATCCTGACCCAGCGGGATGGGCCAGGGCCACCTCAGTATCACTGCGGGCCACAGCCGAGGCCTCGCAGGGGGAGCAGAGCCAAGGAGAGGAAAAGGAGGTGGGAGCAAGGAGGGAAAAGATGAGCGCAAACGGCCAGGCCCCAAAGTCACCTCAGTTGTTAAGATCTCTACCAGCCACGCAGTGATTCCAAGAGCATCACCCCTGCACCCCTTCAGGGCCATCTTCCTGGTACCTCAGGTGGGTAGAAACCAAGGAAGCAGAACCAAGAAACCTCACCACGGGGCTGTCTGATTGCAAAGCTCTCAACACGCAGTCTTTTGCCTTCTCAACGCCGCACAGGTGCACAGCGGAGACCCCGAGCTAAGGGAAAGTCCTGTCCTCCCGCAGCAGGATCTCCGGGGCAGTTGCTACTCAGTCCGGGTCTGAAACTGGGACGTGGCCGCTCAGCGCCCCCTGCCGGCTCCTCTGAGAGCGCCGAGCACGCAGGCAGGAACTGGAGACGCAGCAACGATGCTCACAAGCAACCAAGCTGTTCTAGGCTTGGAACACATCCTGCAGACATAACAGGAAAGACGGGAACACTTCAAACGAGAGTTGATCCTAAGACGCAAATGACCTTTCAGAACGAAAAGTGTCGAAGTCAGGTGGATGGTGTTCCCACGGTCTCAACTTAGAAGACACGACCCAAGTGAGGTCTGATCGTTGACTAAAAATAAAACAACAGTAAAAAAGGACAGAATTGGCATGGACCTAACAGAAGCAGAAGATATTAAGAAGAGGTGGCAAAAATACACAGAAGAACTATACAAAAAAGATCTTCATGACCCACATAACCACGATGGTGTGATCACTCACCTAGAGCCAGACATCCTGGAATGCCAAGTCAAGTGGGCCTTACAAACCATCACCACGAACAAAGTTAGTGGAGGGGATGGAATTCCAGTTGACCTATTTCAAATCCTGAAAGATGATGCTGTGAAAGTGCTGCACTCAACATGCCAGCAAATTTGGAAAACTCAGCAGTGGCCACAGGACTGGAAAAGGTCAGTTTTCATTCCAATCCCAAAAAGAGGCAATGCCAAAGAATATTCAAACTACTGCACAATTGCACTCATCTCACACGCTGCAAAGTAATGCTCAAAATTCTCCAAGCCAGGCTTCAACAGTATATGAACCGTGAACTTTCAGATGCTCAAGCTGGATTTAGAAAAGGGAGAGGATCCAGAGATCAAATTGCCAACATCCACTGGATCATCAAAAAAACAAGAGAGTTCCAGAAAAACATCTGCTTTATTGACTATGCCACAGTCTTTGACTGTGTGGATCACAACAAACTGTGGAAAATTCTTAAAGAAATGGGAATACCAGACCACCTGACCTGCCTCCTGAGAAATCTGTATGCAGGTCAAGAAGCAACAGTTAGAACTGGACATGGAACAACAGACTGGTTCCAAATCGGGAAAAGAGTATGTCAAGGCTGTATCTTGTCACTCTGCTTATTTAACTTATATGCAGAGTACATTATGTGAAATGCCGGGCTGGATAAAGCACAAGCTGAAATCAAGATTGCCAGGAGAAATACCAATAATCTCAGATATGCAGATGACACCACCTTTATGGCGGAAAGCAAAGAACTAAAGAGCCTCTTGATGAAAGTGAAAGAGGAGAGTGAAAAAGTTGGCTTAAAGCTCAACATTTAGAAAACTAAGATCATGGCATCTGGTCCCATCACTTCATGGCAAACACATGGAAAACAATGGAAACAGTGAGAGACTTTACTTTGGGGGGCTCCAAAATCACTGCAGATGGTGACTGCAATCATGAAATTAAAAGACGCTTGCTCCTTGGTAGAAAAGTTATGACCAACCTAGACAGCATATTAAGAAGCAGAGACATTACTTTGCCAACAAAGGTCTGTCTAGTCAAAGCTATGGTTTTTCCAGGAGTCACGTATGTATGTGAGAATTGGACTATAAAGAAAGCTGAGCACCGAAAAATTGATGCTTTTGAACTGTGGTGTTGGAGAAGACTCTTGAGAGTCTCTTGGACAGCAAGGAAATCGAATCAGTCAATCCTAAAGGAAATCAGTCCTGAATATTCATTGGAAGGACTGATGCTGAAGCTGAAACTCAAGTATTTTGGCCATCTAATATGAAAAACTGACTCATTGGAGAAGACCCTGATGCTGGGAAAGATTGAAGGCAGGAAGAGAAGGGGACAACAGAGGATGAGATGGTTAGATGGCACCACCAACTCTATGGACATGAGTTTGAGTAAGCTCCAGGAGTTTGTGATAGACAGGGAAGTCTGGCGTGCTGTGGTCCATGGGGTCGCAAAGAGTTGAACACAACTGAGCGACTGAACTGAACTGAACTGAAAAAAACATATAAGGATTGACAGGAAACAGAAAGTATGTGTGCACTTTCTGTGAGCCAGACACTGTTCAGGAGCTTTGCTTTTACTGTCTCACAGTGCTCTTCTGCAATGATGCTATTATGAATTAAATTAGCAGCTGCAAGGGGTGGGGCACAGAGGTGGGAAGTAACCTATGAGGCCACTTGGCCAGAATGGCAGGGCAGACAGACACAGCAGCAAGGGCCACGGGAGCAGAATGTCTGCTTAGGGAACATCCCCTCCCGGGGTATGCAGGGACAGTGACCCAAGCCTGGCTGTGCAGGAGTGGTAACACCCCCACCCCTCCCAGCCACACCCCCCAACCTCGCTGATATGCAGAGTCCGTGATCCCAGAGCAGCAGGTCATGTCTCCTCCTATTCGTTCTCCCCTGGTGACTAAAATCAGCCAACCAACCAAGTGCGTGTGAGTCCATGGTCAGATGGGCCCCGCCACCCACAGTGGAGAAGCCCCATGTCCCCTCCCAGAAGGTGATCTCGTGCACCTGCATGAGGCTGGAGGAGGGGTGGCGGGAAGGGATGGGGCAAGCTGAGGACCCTGGAGCGGCTGGGCAGTCTTGGGGTTTGGGGTTCATCCTGGAGGTGCAGGGTCCTCCTCGGCTCCTCGGAGTCACTGCCTGGTCTTCTCTCCCATTTGGTTTTCTACTAAAAGATGAAGTTGTGCCTATCTGCCTAGCAGGAGAGGTCAATGATTTCAGGGGGCAAAGTTCAGCCCTGTTGACTTGCGTGACTCCCAGTCCTTCCATAAAATACAAACAACACCAGTCACTGGGTGGCTCCTGGCATCAGGGGCATGAGGGCGCCCTGAGCCAGGCTTTCCACACTGGGAGGGGGGAGAGCAATCCGATGACCTGGGCAGATGCAGGGCAAGGAGTGCGTTTAAACCTCCAAACTGACAGCACCTGGGGACCCTGGCAGGGTCTCAGCCTCTCCTCTGCCCTCGGGGAAGGGACAGGGCTGACCTTTGAGATGTCCCTGCCTTACTCACGGGCAAAGTAGAGCCTTGGCAGCTCACCCGGGCACAGCCGTGCCAGGACGCACCCAGAACAAGGCACAAAGGAGGAGGAACAAATCTCGCTTGTCCACGGGTCAGAGCGTCATCGTGTTTATCCAACAAGACAGAACTGGTGCAGTAAGGAATCATCCCTGCCAAAGGCAGATCCTCTTTGGCCAGACCCTGAGCACCAGCCTGGGCCCAGGACTCCAGGCCGGTCCCTCTAGGATTTGGAAGGGCAGGCAGGCTGGACACCCACCCACCCCACCCCACCCCCCATACCCACCCACCCAGGGAGAGCAGGGCAAGCAGGGGCCTCGGGAAACCAGCTGGAAGGGAGTGCTGTGCGGGCTGAGCTGTCACTGATTGATGGAGGCCTTTCTGGGTCAGGGTGACACAGTCCGCCCTCGTTTATATCCTCAGGGCTTTAAATCATGGTGACAGCCCCGCTGGGCTCTGACCGCCTGGGGGCTTCCAGAGCCAGCTCGGCTGCTCCTCACCTGCTGGGGGAGAGGAAACAAGGGAGGAAGAGGGCTTGCTGCACTGCACTCCCCTCTCCCATCTGCTCCAAGCCACACCCCAGCTCCTCTTGGGCCTCTGTTTATAATCATCAGAACCAGATTCTCTTTTCACTGACTAGAAGCTTCCTAAACAGAAATATATATACATGAAAAAACTGATTGACCCAACAGCTGACACTTACCTTGGATTATTGCTAAGCTTCAAAGCAAACACCTGCTACTGTCAACAGAGCAAATGCTAAAGCACTAGGCTGGCTAAGTTCTTTCTTTAAAGAAATTCTACCAAGCCTCTTCAATCCTACTGGGCTAGAGGAAAATCTGAGTGCCCACCCAACTTTCAGTGCCAGACCAAACCTTTGAAGTCTACTGCCTCTTGCAAAAAAAGAAATTAAAAAACACAGCACACAAGAAAGCCTTTTTTTTTTTTTTTTTTTTGAGGGAGAGGCCACAGTAGGTCACTCTCCATATGGTAGCTATAGAAGCAAGAAGAAGCAGAAATTAGGCAGGAAATAAAACCCAGACTAGCCAGAGCTGTAGAAAAGTTTGAGTTAGCAAAGTGACAAGGAAAAGGGAAATGGGTGGATGATTCCTTCTCTGAGATCAGAGCTAAACTCCCCAGCGAACAACAGGGTGAGCCATGCAATTATCAGACAGCAAGCAGGTGTTTCTTATGCTCCTACTACGTGTTGCTGTTGAGTTTGGAGTTTGAGCTTGTCTCTGAGATGATCTGGGCTCTTCTGGAAAAAGAAATTCAGCCTTAGACATCTAAATCATCCAGAGATGCCCTGTCCTGCTTCTTATAACAGAAGAGATTCTGTTTCTGACACAGGGGTGCCAGAGATGCACTGCGACCTGTTGATTCAACTCAAGGGAGATGCTCAGAAGGTCAGGAGGCTCCTCAACTTGCATGGTGGTTGGTGGGCTGTCACATCACTGTTTTCTCCAAAAAGGAGGCTAGGGTTGGGATTTCCTTCAAAGGGTAGAGTGGGGGCCAACACCACCTGTAAAACGTGCTGGTCAGAGAAAGCATTGTAAGTATACAGCCCGTGACAGCCACCTGGGCAATTTAGAGTTTTATTCTCTTATTATCCAAGTGGTAATTGAGGGGGCATTGTAAAATGGGGCTCTGATTAGGACTCCGAGTTTATATTCCAGCTAGGGAAAAACACATGTGAGTCACTGACAAACTCCGAAACTCTATGAGCTCTTGAAATGAGTAAGAGACACATCATACCAAGAGTAATGGAAAGAGCAGCTGCTGGCAAACCCCAGACAAAGCAGAGGGCAGAGTGGGCAAGGACCTTGGCATTTTTGCAGGAGGACTGGGATGATTTGGGACAAGTAAAGGCAAAGGCATAGCTGTCAGGGGCACCTAACAAAGTGGGCAAAGATGGGAAGTGCACATAAAACCTACAGATTTCTGAGGACATATGATCCACCCAGCAGGTGGGGAACTTCCGCTTGAGAAGGAGAGAGAGGACAAGGTCATCAGTCATATGGGAGTCATTGGGCTCCTAAGGAGGAGAATCTAGATATTGAAATCAATGTGTTACAGAGATTCATCTGTATCAAAGAATAGACAGCACAGAAGACAGAAGAAAAACAGAGAGAGTCTCCAGGAAGCTCCCAGAGCTCACGTGCGGAGGACTGCAGAGACAGAAAGAAGCAGGCAAGGTGACAGCTACTCCGCATCAGAAGGGGCAAGGCTCTGGGTCCAGGTGACTACAGCAGGCAGAGGGGGAGGGAGGCATGTGCAGATGCTGAGTCTGTTTCCAACTAACTTGGTAGAACCTTCCGTTGAAGCTTCTCTAGCTGCCACCGTTGTCACATCCAAACTCTACCTGCACATTGCAATCTGCTCCTGCCAGTGGACTGAGCTCTGATGCCCCTTCGGGCTATTTTCATTAGCAAAAGTTTCAAGTGTTCTCACAGAGACCCCAAACAATCAGAACTGCAGGTAAACATGGATTTAACTCTCCTGTAATTGTCCACATTTCATGCAAAGATGGGCGCAATAAAGGACAGAAATGGTATGGACCTAACAGAAGAAGATATTAAGAAGAGATGGCAACAATACATAGAAGAACTATACAAAAAAGATCTTCATGACCCAGATAACCACAATGGTGTGATCACTCACCTAGAGCCAGACATCCTGGAATGCCAAGTCAAGTGGGCCTTACAAAACATCACTACGAACAAAGCTAGTGGAGGGGATGGAATTCCAGTTGACCTATTTCAAATCCTAAAAGATGATACTGTGAAAGTGCTGCACTCAACATGCCAGCAAATTTGGAAAACTCAGCAGTGGCCACAGGACTGGAAAAGGTCAGTTTTCATTCCAATCCCAAAAAAAGGCAATGCCAAAGAATGTTCAAACTACTGCACAATTGCACTCATCTCACACACTGCAAAGTAATGCTCAAAATTCTCCAAGCGAGGCTTCAACAGTACATGAACCGTGAACTTTCAGATGTTCAAGCTGGATTTAGAAAAGGGAGAGGAACCAGAGATCAAATTGCCAACATCCACTGGATCATCAAAAAAGGAAGAGAGTTCCAGAAAAACATTGGCTTTATTGACTATACCAAAGTCTTTGACTGTGTGGATCACAGCAAACTGTGGAAAATTCTTAAAGAGATGGGAATATCAGACCACCTGACCTGCCTCCTGAGAAATCTGTATGCAGGTCAAGAAGCAACAGTTAGAACAGGACATGGAACAACAGACTGGTTCCAAATCGGGAAAGGAGTATGTCAAGGCTGTATCTTGTCACTCTGCTTATTTAACTTATATGCAGAGTATATCATGTTAAATGCTAGGCTGGATAAAACACAAGCTGGAATCAAGATTGCCAGGAGAAATATCAATAATTTCAAATATACAGATGACAGCACCCTTCTGGCAGAAAGCGAAGAACTAAAGAGCCTATTGATGAAAGTGAAAGAGGAGAGTGAAAAAGTTGGCTTAAAGCTCAACATTCAGAAAACTAAGATCATGGCATCTGGTCCCATTACTTCATGGCAAACAGATGGGAAACAATGGAAACAGTGAGAGATTTTATTTTGGGGGGCTCCAAAATCACTGCAGATGATGACTGCAACCATGAAATTAAAAGACGCTTGCTCCTTGGAAGAAAAGCTATGACCAACCTAGACAGCATATTAAGAAGCAGAGACACTATTTTTTTTTTAATTTTATTTTTACTTTATTTTACTTTACAATACCGTATTGGTTTTGCCATACATTGACATGAATCCACCATGGGTGTATATTAGCTCCCAATCCCGAATCCCCCTCCCACCTCCCACCCCACATCATCTCTCTGGCTCATCCCTGTGCACCAGCTCCAAGCATCCTGTATCCTGTATCGAACATAGGCTTGTGCTTCGTTCTTACATGTTAGTTTACATGTTTCAATGCCATTCTCCCAAATCATCCCACCCTCTTCCTCTCCCATAGAGTCCAAAAGTCCTTTCTATACATTTGTGTCTCTTTTGCTGTCTCACATACAGGGTCATCACTGCCATCTTTCTATATTCCATATATATGTGTCAGTATACTGTATTGGTGTTTTTCTTTCTGGCTTACTTCACTCTGTATAAAAGCAGAGACACTATTTTGCCAACAAAGATCTGTCTAGTCAAAGCTATGGTTTTTCCAGGAGTCACGTATGGATGTGAGAGTTGGACTGTGAAGTAAGCTGAGTGCCAAAGAATTAATGCTTTTGAACTGTGGTATTGGAGAACTCTTGAGAGTCTCTTGGACTGCAAGGAAATTGAACTAGTCCATCCTAAAGGAAATCAGTCCTGAATATTCATTGGAAGGACTGATGCTGAAGCTGAAACTCAAGTACTTTGGCCACCTGATGTGAAGAACTGACTCATTGGAAAAGACTCTGATGCTGGGAGAGATTGAAGCGGTAGGAGAAGAGGACGACAGAGGATGAGATGGTTAGATGGTATCACCAACTCTATGGACATGAGTTTGAGTAAGCTCTGGGTGTTGGTGATGGACAGGGAAGCGTGGCGTGCTGCAGTCCATGGGGTCACAAAGAGTTGGACATGACTAAGCAACTGAACTGAACTGAATCATCCACATGCCCGTGGTCGCCTGCATCTCAGGCCAGTTCCCCGCTCCCTAGTGGCTCCACTATCCCTGTGGTATCCTCGGCTTAGTGTTCCCTGAACTGGCTTGCTCCAGCCTCCATGGTCTTGGCAGCAGGATGGAGGAAGGTATGGAAGGAGAGAACACCATTTCCTTTTAAGGAAATGACCTATAAGTTGCACCTACCAGTTTCACAGCCCTTTGGTTAAACCCAATGTGTTGCCACACCCAGGGCAGAGAACCTGGGAGATGGAGTCAGTGTCATGGGCAGCCTGGGTGAAAGTTCCATAACTGTGAAAAAGGGACAGATGGCTGCTAAGGGGTCACCTGCAGTTTCTGTTACCAAAGCACTTCACCTAAATTAATCAACCAGACCTTTCTGAGCAGTGTGGCAAGAATGGCCCAAGAAAACGATGGGATCACTGAACAAGAGGAGTGAGGAGGGGCCAGCAAGACAAGCAAGATGATTAATTCGTGTGAGAATGTTGCTTGTTTTATTGAAGTATGGTTGATCTACAATATTGCATTAGTTCCTGGTATACAATGAAGTGATTCAGTTATACATAATTCTTTTTCAGATTTTTTTCCATTATAATTTATCTGACAAGATAGTGAGTATACTTCCCTGTGCTATACAGGAGAACGTTGTTGGTTGTCTATTTTATATATAGAAGCTTGTATCTGCTGATCCCATACTTCTAATTTGTACTTCTCCACCTCCCTCCTTTGGTAACCATGTTTGTTTCCTATGTTTGTGAGTTTATTTCTGGTTTGCAAGCAAGTTCACATATCAAATTTTACTTACATATAAGTGATATATCATATTTGTCTTTCTCTGTGTTACTTGGGGTCGCTGAGTCAAACACGACTGAGCGACTTCACTTTCACTTTTCACTTTCATGCATTGGAGAAGGAAATGGCAACCCACTCCAGTGTTCTTGCCTGAAGAATCCCAGGGATGGGGAAGCCCAATGGGCTGCCGTCTGTGGGGTCGCACAGAGTCGGACACGACTGAAGCGACTTAGCAGCAGTAGCAGCTGTGTGACTTAGTAGGATAAGCTCTAGGTCCATCCGTGTTGCTAAAAATGGCATTTCATTCTTGTTTGTGGCTAATATTCCATTGTGTATATGTACCACATCTTCTTTATTCCTCTGTCCATCCCTCTGTCAGTGGACAATTAGGCTGCTTCCATGTCTTGGCTATTGTAAACAGTGCTTCTATGAACATGGGGGTGCATGTATCCTTTTGAATGTTTTCATTTTTGTGTGGATATATACCCAGGAGCGGGATTGCAGGATGATAGAATAGCTCCATTTTTAGTTTTTTAAGGCACCTCCACACTGTTCTCCATAACGGCTGCCCTAAGTGAACTTACCACCAGCTGTATAGGAGGGTTTCCTTTTCTCCACATCTCACATGGGGTGTCCTAATGAACCTCCCGAGGGACACAGCTCCTACATTTGGAGACCTGGCCCTGGACCTCAGGAGAGACAGTGGCTTTGGAAACCCATGCGACAGTCATGATAGCCCTGCCCTAGGCCTGAGAGATGAGCCTTCTCGAGGCCTGTCCAGCAGGCTCACAGCACTGTGGGTGAGTTCCTCGACTGTCTCCAAAAAGACACCGTAAATCCTACTCCCCATTACTGTTGCATGTCCCCAGTGGCACTGGAGCTTAACCTTGGGGAAGAAGAGTTAGTGTTTGAAACTTTGATTGATAATGACTTCTCCTTCCTGAGCAAGCTGCTGCCTTCTTGATGCAACCCCTTGTTGTGTGTGTGCATCTTGGTGGGAACGAGAGACAAAGACAAAAACAGAAGTGCTGGGAATTTTCAAGCCGCCTCTCGAAGCACCAGCTGCCTTTTCTTGTGGGAGCCAGCCTTTTACAGTATCCCGAGTGTTTCACACCCATGGCTCTGTCGCCCATTTTTAAAGTCTTTACACCAAAAAAGTAGGATTCGTGTCAAATGGATGGATGTCATCACTTTCACCTGGCAGAAGAAAGGGTCTCTGGCTGGAATGAAGTTCGCTCCAGGGCATAAAGTGGTCCCTGCTCCAGGGTGCTTGGCAAGATTCTAGCTGAACTGGGAGCCAGCAGCCCAGTGCTCTAGAAGATGAGCGTAAATGTCAAGTGCTGAGGGAACGTGTCAGATGTGGCAGAAAAGCGGGGCACTTTTCTAACCCACAGATCTGTGGAAGGCTCTCAGAATCACAACTATAAGAATGCTATTTTGTCTGGTGACATTCTGTGTAGGATGTTTAGATTTTCCCTGTGTGCAGGGTAAACCAAGAGTCAGATGAAGTCCGGGTGATGCTTGGCAGTTTGCATTCTTGCCAGCCAGCAAGACACAGTTAGCGGAGAAGTAAAGTCCTGCCCACTTTAGTAGCTCTGTGAACTTACGAGGCAAATGTAGCAAAGAGGCACCTGATAGAAACTAAGACTGTTGGAATACGTCATGCATGTGGAACACTTCACATATACCACCTCATTTACCATCCCAACAATCCTAAGGGAGGGATTTTGTTACTCCTACTCTACAGATAGCGAACCCAAAGCTCTGAGAGGCTAAGTCACTAAACCAAGGTCACACAGCTAGTAAACTGTGTGGCCAAGATATAAGCCCAAGTCAGTCTTCACACTGTAACTCAGGAAAAAGGAGGTTTAAGAAGAGGGTCTTCCCTGGTGTTTCAGTGGTTAAGACACCATGTACTAAATGCAGGGGGGTATGGGTTCATTCCCTGGTTGAAGAACAAAGATCCTGAAGGTAAAATAAAGAACATGCCATGCTGAATTTATTTCAGCTTATTTATGCCATGTCTTAAATAGGGCAGGAGAAGACAAAACTTAGGAGTGAGGTATTGGATACCACTTCATAGGATAAATGAGAAGTGGTAAAAACACATTATTGAAAATAAATGTGCAGGATATACATGAAGAGGAGTACAGAGAAGGGTGAAATCATCATAAAGGGACTATACCAAGAATTTTTTACTAGGTAGCATCGTATCAAATCCTGTACAGTGTTTCTATAAAATATAATATCTAGTAAGATTAAAGTCTATTTTAATCTTATTTTAATCTTTGATCCAGAGAGAGGATATGGGGTGGGATGTGGGAGGGGGATTCAGGATTGGGAGCTCATATACACCTGTGATGGATTCATGTCAATGTATGGCAAAACCAATACAGTATTGTAAAGTAAAATAAAGTAAAAATTAAAAAAAAAAAAGAAGTCTAGAATCATAGATTGGTAATCCCTTAGAAACAATTTCTCCTGATAACTAAAACTCTTTCATGATCAAAAAGAGGTGCCATAAGTTTATGTTCAGATCCAGAGCACAGGTTAGGTAGATGCCTTTTTGAAAGGGAGTCTCCATATACCTCAAGACAAAGTAGTTAGGTTTAGTCAACTGAAAATCCAGTCCTAGTGCACCAGCTCCAAGCATCCAGTATCATGCATCGAACCTGGACTGGCGATTCATTTCATATATGATATTATATGGGGAGGGAGGAAGGAGGGGGGTTCAGGATGGGGAACACGTGTATACCTGAGGCAGATTCATGTTGATGTATGGCAAATCCAATACAATATTGTAAAGTAATTAACCTCCAATTAAAATAAATAAATTTATATTTAAAAAAATAAAATAAAACTAAACTAAATAAGAACAGAAAAGTAATAATACGTGGCAGCAAACTAGCTTATTGAAAGAAATTTGGAACCTACCAGAATGATTAAAATTAGAGGACTGAAAATACCAAATGTCAGTAAAAGTCTAAAGCAGCTAAACTCTCAGACACCACTTGGTCAAAGGTTAAACTGGGTCTTTTTAAAACTGTTTAGCATTATCTACTAAAGCTGAACACACACCTGCACTCTGGCCCAGTAATTCCCACTTCCAGGTAAATACCCAACACAATGCACTCACGGCCTGTCTGTGACGGCCAGGAACTGGACAGAACCCAGATGTCTCTTCAGCAGATGGCCAGTTCCAACCTTTTGGCTTTAAAGCCATTCATGCTTTCCTGCTGTTTCGCTGATCCAACTTTATCCTCCATTCCTTTTCCTTAAAAGATCAAAGTTCCAAAAAGGCAAAGTATCTGAATACAGGCCCTTGCCGGATGCTGCAGGGAAACGGTGTTGAATACCCTGGGGCTTATGCAGTCAAAGCAGCTGGGGTCAGAGGATGAAGGACTGTGAAAGGACTTGGGAGTCACACTACTATATATAAAACACTGAATTAATAAGGACCTATTGTATAGCACAGGGAACTCTACTCAATACCCTGTAATGACCTATGTGGGAAAAGAATCTTAAAACCAGTGGATATATATCAATATAGATATATAACTGATTCACTTTGCTGTAAAACAGCAAGTAGTACAACACTGTAAATCAACTATACTCCAATAAAAATTTGAAAAAAGAACAAAAAGGGCTAGGGAGTCAGACAATTCACTACCCTGGGAAGATTTGCCTGTACTTACATTTCAAAGCATAATAAAAACTGGATCCACTCACTTCTGTTCCAAAGGGCCATAACAATCCAAGGACACCAGTGGTTTGATTTAAAGAAAGAAGCGATTCAGAAAAGGGCTAATAAACATATAAAAATGTCCAAGCTCATCAATACTCAAAAAAGAAACAAAACCCAGCACAATTTTTGTAAATGTTTTGACATGAAGTGGTGGAAAGGTGGAGATAAGCCTTCTCACTCACAAGGGGAGGGAAGGGGGCAAAGGTGCCTTGATACTAAGTCACTGAACACCTGAACTCACATATACATCTTGTCTTCTTTTCGAATCATCTAGGAAAATGATAGTGGATCCATGCAAATCACAGGGTTAATCTTGGTAGCAAACCTAATAGTCCAACCACAGGAGGTTGATTAAATAAATTATGATGTATCTATCCATTTTGAAATGCTGCAGGAAAATAATGACACAAAAATATATTCACAATATATCATTTGCAAAGTGTATTGAATATATACATAAATCTATGCATAGACACATGAATAGAAACACTCGAACTCTATACACCAAATTGGTGGGAATATGGGATGTTTAAATGTCCTTCATTCTGTTTATGTGTTGAAAGTTTTCTAAAATGAATTCCAATGACTACTGGATTAAGAAAAACAATAAACATTATTATGTTCAATAGTATAAAAGAGTCAGCTGAGAACTGGCTGCAGCCTCGTGGTTCCCGGACAGGAGCCCACCCCACACCAGCTCCACCCACCCACTGCCTCCTACCCCCAGGCTTCTCCAGCCTTGAAAGCCACAGCCAGCCTCTGTGATGGGGGTTGGCGAGAGGGTAGGGAGCTTGGGATGCTCCTGGGCACCTGGGGGAGGAGGAGTGAGATCCCGTCAATGTCTCCTAATCATCCCCACCCCCTCCACCACACACACACACACATGAATGCTCCCTACACAGCCGCCAGTCTTTGCAGGATTAATGGATGAGGTCACTAGGAGTTGAATCCGTGTAACTGAGCTGGCTGCCATCTCACCACCAGACACGGCATTGTTTCTAGGAAATACATTCCAGGTTCCAAAACACTGATTTATTAGCAGTTTTTGGCAGCTGACACACAAATAAACTGGGAAATGCCCAATTTCCTCTTCTGGCAATTAGGGATTGTTCAGTGCCAGCCAGCAATGAGGATTCCTGGAAGAGGGCTGCCCTCAAAGTTTCCATCTCTTGCTACTGGCTCAGGGACTGTTACGTAAATCCATGCTATGTGACAGTGGAATCTGCAGGTTCACTGACTGTGGACACGGGGGCTGGTCAACTCTGCCAGACTCCACAGAGACACCTGAAGGTGCTGAGGATGACGTCACAGAACCCCACTGAAGCGGCCGTCATACTAAGTGAAAGGTAAATATCATATGATATCACTTACATGTGGCATCTAAAACACGACACAAATGAATTTATCTATGAAACAGAAATAGACTTACAAAGAGTATAGACTTGTGGTTGCTCGGGGGAGGGAGTTGAGGGAGGAAAGGATTAGGAGTTCTGAGTTAGCAGAAATAACAAAGCCCTACTATATAGCGCAGGAAACTATACTCAAAATCCTGTGATAATCCATAATGGAAAAGAACATGAAAAAGAATATATACATATATATGTGTATATATAATATGTATATATACACATATATACATACACACGTATATATATATAATATATATACATATTATATATATACACACATATATATAACCAAATCAGTTTGCTGTGCAGCAGAATTAAACACAACATGGTAAATCTAAATAAGTGAAAATAACAGAGCTACGTATAAAGTCACGTGTTCTTATAGCCATGACTTCCACGAGGTACTTAAAGTATATCCCTCTGCCCTTTTTCTTCAAGCTTCTTTATTTTTATTTATTTTATTATTTTTATTTTTGGCTGTACTGGGTCTTTGTTGCTGCTCTCTAGTTGCGACTCTCTGGCTTAATTGCCCCACGGCATGTGGGATCTTCCTGGACCAGGGCTTGAACTTGTGTCCCCTGCACTGGCAGGCAGATTCTTACCTGCTGGACCACCAGGAAGTCCCCTTCAAGCTTCTTAAAGCTCCATTAAGGACCAGACTCTGTAGCTCATGAATCTAGTTAATCAAAATGATTTGTTATGCCCATTAACTGTCAAGAGTTCAGGCTTTATGAACAGAAGTCAACAGCTCAGGATAAGAGCCAGCCTCCCAATGACTTGGAAATTGGTGAGTTTGTAGGGTTCCCTCACCAACACCTATGACGCAGGCAGAAATGAAGCTGAGTTTGGGGACAAGACTGTCCTCCTGTCTAGGTTGTGGGGCTGCCCTACAACCGGGTGAAGGACCTCAGCAGTAGGGCCAGGCCTCCCTCAGCAGCCACACAGGCAAATCTAGAAGGAAGACCAAGAAATGGGAGCGGAAACAAAGTGCTTTTCTATGCCGAAGTGCGGAGTTAAAGTTTTAGTGTATCCATTCCAAAAGCAAAAAGTACAGTGATTTAACAATTCTCTGCCCAGCTTTGCTAGGTGCCAGAGAAGGTAATGGCAACTCACTCCAGTACTTGTGCCTGGAGAATCCCATGGACAGAGGAGCCTGGTAGGCTGCAGCCCATGGGGTCGCCAAGAGTCGGACACGACTGAGTGACTTCACTTTCACTTTTCACTTTCATGCATTGGAGAAGGAAATGGCAACGCACTCCAGTATTCTTGCCTGGACAGAGGAGCCTGTTGGGCTGCCATCTGTGGGGTCACACAGAGTCGGACACGACTGATGCAACTTAGCACCAGCAGCAGCAGCAGGGTGCTGAAAAGAGTACCCAGGGTTACAGCCCTGAGAAGACTAATTTGGCTTGGGGCAAGCATTTACAGGACTACGGAAGACTATAGGGACACGTATTTTACACGGCAGGGGACATTTAAGATGAACTTTGAAGGATGTGTAGGAGTATGCCAGAAATAATAAAGGGAAGCAAGGCCCTGGAGAGGTGAGAGGATGTGGCAGGTTTAGGGGATATGGGTGGAGTAACCAGAATATAGTGGGGCTTAACAGGGGTTGCTATTACATGAGATGGAAAGAGAAGGGTCAGATTATGAAAGATTTTATGCATAATGCTAAGAAGCTTCTGTAGTCTGATCATAAAATAAAGATCTCCTAATGCTTTACTAGAGCCTTGCTTCTAAGCATCATCTGATCTCTTAAGGATGAAAAATGGCATTCTTATCTCATTTCTTTGTTCATCTTTTTAATCTCAAGTGAGTACCTTAACCATCATAATTTCTTGTTCTTTCTTACTCTGACATGAAGCTGCTCAACAATGGGGTAATTCATTTCTTTATTTCTCAGTATTGCCCTTTTGAAGATTTCAGGTTTTATAAAAATCTGAATACTCAAGGCTATTGTTACACAGAGATAGCCTGAAGGCACTTCCAAAGCACAGCAGAGAGGGTAGTTTCCTGGGGACAAAAGGGCCTGTGTTAGATCTGATCCTGGGGCTCTGGCACCAGGGCACTGGGAGGGAGATTAAAATGCAGAGTGGGAAACTGAGCTGAAATCCACATTAATATCAGCAGCGAGTCCAGCTGCACAGTCTCCACAAACTGTCTCCCACGACGCTGAGAATATATGCATTCAAGGCACAGTAAGTAATGCCAGGCTTCATAACCCCCTTCCTTTCCACTCATCCCAGATAGCTGTGATACCAGCTGTATACAGCAGCCTCCACATTCTATTTCTCTGACTCTGACCTCTTTTGATTCCTGCATCCACCTGCCTACACAGCATCCCAACTCACACTTGACAGATCTTGATCTCTGCATCCCTCCTGTGGCAGAATGTATTTCCCAAAGAGGGCAACAGGATATCCACCATCCCATATGCTCCTCTGGAATGTGATATGACACCCCCCATGGAGATCCAGGGTCCATGTTCCCTGCCCTTGAGCTTGGCAGACCTCTATGACTCCCTCAAGCAATAGAGGAGAGTAGAAATCAGCCAAGGGACTTCTAGGGCTGGGGCATAACATGCCACACCCTTTCACCTTGTCTGAGTCTCACTCTTGGAGCCTGGCCCCCAGGCGGGGAGGGACCGAACACTGGTGCAGAAAGGCTAGGTGTGGGCGTTATGGCCAACAGCCAGTGTCAACAGCAGGCATGCACAGAGCCTCAGCCGGCCCAGCCAGCACGTGAGCCGTCTCACCCACCAGGTTCCCACTGAGTTCTGCCCACACAGCAGGCTTGTGAGCAGAACTGAGTTTGGGATGGCCTGTCACTCAGTGATTGATCGCTGAAACCCCCACTCCTGTTCCCTTCTCCCCCACCTCCCCAACCAGCTGCTTCTCTTTCTCAGATATTAGAAATGTTGATCACCCCGTGGCTCAGGCCAGTGCCTGGAGACACTCACTGTTTGCTCACTTCTCACGTCTAATCTATCAGCAGACTTAGCTGATTTTACCTTCAAAATACATACAGAACCCATCTACTTCCCATTACTTCACTGCCCATGCCTCACAAGCCTCTATCATCTTGGAGGACGGTGGCAACAGTCCCCGCCTCCCAGCATGTGGAACTATCCCCTCCTCTCCTAGAGACGACATATTCTGTATTGCCTTGTTATTTCCCTCATGTCCTGCAGGGGGCAGGACCATGGCTTGTGTGCTGCTGCAGCCCTAGGAACAGAACAGACCCGGAACTGACAGGCATATAGTGAATGTCTGCGACCCAGTCTCTGAAACCTGTAGCAAAGGGCACTGTCAACATAGAACGAGAGTCAGTCAGAGGAGCCCACCTTTGTTTCTGCCTCCTTAACTCAAATGTTTGTTTTTAATGGACAATACAACCCAAATTGGCTTCTTTCCAAGATATGGTCTTAGACGAGCCATATCTCAGCTCTAACATTTTTCTTGTCTCCAAAACAGGAATAGTAAAACTCAGTTCTTGCAGGGGTCTTTGAAGGATGAGAAAGAGTATGAAAAGCCCCCACCACACAGAAGACACTGAGTATGATGTTAGCATTGTTGCTGATATTAATAAAAGTAAGTGGCAATCAAATTGGGCCATGAAGGAGTTTTCATCCTGGGGGACTGGCAGTCATGGAATAATTTTAAACAGGAAGTTACCCAGTTAGATTTGTGTTTCACAGAGCTCTCTGTGGACCTTGGAGCCTCCCAAAACTCTCTCTGGGACATTGTGTGTTGTGGATGCACGGGCTTCACTGGAGTGTCCCTAGGTCTCTGTAGATCTCAGTGAGTCTGCATCCCTGTTAAGGTCAGAACCACTGGGAAGGGAAGAAGGTGGTGAGGTAAGCAGACAGGGGCGGTGAGAGATATGAGGAGGTGCCAAGTCAGGAAAACACTCACGCGGGCCTACAGGGACCACGTAGTAAGGGCCTGAGGCTTCCCATCAGCAGTCACGTGAGGGAGCCGCCCTGGTATCGAGCCCCAATCCCAGTCTGAACTTCAGATGCTGCAGCTTCTCAGGAGACCCCAAACCAGAACTGTCTAGTTAAAGTGCTCCGGATTCCCGAGTCACAGAATCTGTGGCATAATTTGTCACAGTGCAATAAATGACAGATCCCTTTAACCTCCTCCAACTCCATTCCTGGGCATCACTGCTTTGACCCACTTAATAATCCCATCTTTATAATATTTTTGCACATGGACCAAGGCAAATGGACATCAGAGCCTGACTCTTAGACTCTGCACTGCACAACCTCCCAGCTTCCTTTCCATAACAATATAACGCTTGCACCACACTCTAAAGCTTACGGATTGCATGGTCACACTTCATCTTCACAGGAAACTTAGAGTAAGGGAGACACTTGCATTTCCCCACTTTGTAGTTCAAAAAATTGAGGTTCAGGGGAACTGAAATGATTTGTCCAAGGTCACAGAGGTAGTGAGTGGTAACAGGAATTCAAACTAGGTCTTCTAATTCAAAGCCCAGCCTCTCTCTGTATTAGTTTGCTGGGGCTGCCATAACAAACTAGCATAAACAGAATGGCTCAAAACAGTAGAAATGTATTCAGTCACAGATCCAGAGGCTGGAAGTCCAAACTCAAGTCAGCAAAGTCCTCCTGGAAGCTCTGAGGGAAGATGTGCTTCACACCCTCCCAAGATCCTGGTGTTGATGGCAGTCTTACCCACAAGTCCCCTGGCTTGTGACTGCACCATTTAACCTCTGCCACCATCCTCACGTGACTTTACCTTATGCTGTGTCTCTCTACTCTTCTTATAAGGACACCAGTGTTACTGGAGTAAGGGTCCACCCTTAAGACCTGATCTCACTTCTTAACTACATCTTAACAGTACCTGCAAAGACCTGTGTTCAAATAAAGTCCCATTCACAGGCACCAGGGCTTAGGTTTTCATCGTATCTTTTGCGGGGACACAAATTAACCCAGGAAACCTTCATAGTTATTTTCTTGCCTAGTAGACAATCTACGGACAGTCACTGAACTGGACCTAAGCTGGGGATTCTTGGGATTCTCCTTGCCCCCAAGTGAAAAGCCTGGGAGAATTCACAAATGGTCACGAGGGGGCACCACTTGACCAGACAATAACTAAAATATGTGTTGGTTTATTAAATTCCTTCATGAATTGCTTCTTAATTTTAATTCTTAAAGTAGGATCTTCCCATTTGATAGTCCAGAGAGATTCAAGGATTTATTGGTTTTCCAATTACAGATTTCTGAGCAGCTTTAAAACTCACTGCTCCCACCTTTGGAGCCAAAACCTTGGAGCCACCCTGTGCTGCTAGGTTCTTCAGGAAGAGGGTGTCTCCTTGGTACTTATTCAGGGCACCCCCTTGGGATGAGCTCAGTTAGAGGGGCCAGGAGCTCCCACTGATCCTGAGATTCAAGTGAATACAAAAGTACGTGGAGGAGCAGGATGGTCATCCCTCTGGGATTGGCTCAAGCTCCTATCTCACTAAGGAAATTTCAACTCTCAGAGAAGCTGCCCAAGAAAAGAAGTCTGCTCTGGCCACCGCTTGCTCCCTCACCTGCCCACTTACCCCTCTCTTTCCTCATGTCCCACAGACTCGCCCCCAAACCCACAGCACATCAGGTCCCAAAAAGCCCTCAAGTTCCCCAGACCACATCTCCAAAGAAAATCTCCAGTCCCTGAGGGTCAGTAGTGAAGAAAGGCCCCTCGTTACTCACATTCAGTGTGCAGCTTGTAAGCTGAGCAAAAAGGGGCAGCAGGAAAACCCACAAAAGCAGCCTCAGAATAACTGTCCCTGAGTCCCAGCTCGGAGTGGTTCACCCATCCAGGGGGTGCTGGCTTGCAGCCTTGGCACAGACTGGGGCTCCCTGGGATGGTTTAAAGACTTGGCATGGTCTACATGGGCCTCCCTGGGGCTCAGACGGCAAAGAATTCACTTGCAACGCAAGAGACCCGGGTCCAGTCCCTGGGTTGAGAAGATTCCCTGGAGAAGGAAATGGCTACCCATTCCAGTATTCTTACTAGGAAAATTCCATGGACAGAGGAGCCTGGCCAGGCTACAGTCCTTGGGGATAACGAAGAGTCAGACATGACTGAGTGGCTAACACATTCACATAATCTCCATGGCCATCATTCCTGTTCCCACACAGGTGGTACCAGCTTCCACTGATCCTACACACATTCGGGGGCATCTAAAAAGTGCCTGGATCCAAGGCAGGTGCTATAGAGGGAAAAAGGGAACACAACAGTGGTCAAGTGGGTCCTCAGACACTCCTGGGTCCGAGGCTTCAGACACCCGGTCCAATGACATTAAGGCATCACTCAATTATGGACTCAGGAAACTAAAAGAAAGAAAGAAACTGAACAAATTGGGCTGTAAGAATAGAAATGGACCATCTCAACAAAGGGGATCAGGGAAAGTCCTGAGTCTGAAGAGCCTCCTGAGGATGGTGAGAGAGTGAGGAGGGGGCCCTGCACACACACTCCGTCTCCCCACCTTTGATGGCTGACATGGCGTGGCTGCAGCCCTGGAGAGCTCTGCTAACTGCGAAGTGGCAGGGAACAGTCTTTAAGGGGAGAGAGCAGCCCCCAAAATGGATAGCTTGCACTTTAGCCCACGGTGTATTTTCAACTCTTCTATACTTCTAATGAGAAGACTACCTCCCAGCAAGACATCCTCACTTTCAGACATGCTAGCCTCGACACCCACTGCATTTAAATACTCTACTTAGCCTCTGCCCCCTCCCTTGCGTGTCCCTCAGGCAGCCAGGGCCCAAGTCCTTCAGTAAGGAAGCCCACTCTCACCTGGCCCACACCAGGATTCCTCATGTGTGGGGACCACCTGTATCAGAAAACTGAGAGATTGGTTAAAAAATATACGGATCCTTGGACCCTGATGCAGGACCAGTGAATCAGAGCCCCGGGAGCTGGGATCCAGAGTCTGTGTTCCTGCCAGTCTCCTAAGTGTTTACAGTTTCAGATTCTGCAGAAGCCTGGTCTTCACGTCTGAGAAGACAGTGGGACCTATATACTGTGTACACTTGTTGCAGCATTTGGGTGATGAAAAGTCTTACTTATGGGCTGAATTGTGTCCCCACCCCCACACCCATATGCTGAAGTCCTAACCCCTGGCTCCTCAGAAGGTGAACTTTTGTTTAGGGTGGGTTTGTTGCAGATGTAATTCGTTGAGCTCACTGGGGTAGGCCCAGGTAGTGCTAGCGGTAAAGAACCCGCCTGCCAATGCAGGAGACCTAAGAGATGTGGGTTCAGTCGCTGGGTTGGGAAGGCCACCTGGAAAGAACATGGCAGACGACGCCAGCGCTATCGCCTGGAGAATCCCATAGACAGAGGAGCCTGTCGGACTGTAGCCTACAGGGTCTCAAGAATCAAACATAACTGAAGTGACTTAGCACACATGGGGTAGGTTGAATTCAATGTGACTGGCGTCCTTAAAGAAAGGGAAAATTTGGACACAGATACACACACAGGGAGCAGACCACGTGAAAATGAAGATGGGGGGTGTCAATGACCACCAGAAGCTGAGAGCAGCAGGAACAGATCCCCCTTCACAGCCTCAAAGGGCGCCAATCCTGCCCACACCTTGATCCCGGTCGTGTTGCTGCCAAGAGTGGGGAACAATAAACGCCTACTATTTAAGCCTCCAAGTCTATGGAATTAATACTTTGTCACAACAGCCCTGGAAAATTCATAGAGGAATAGAGGTGGTATTTGGCACAGTTTGGGTCCAAATAAATAGGTGTGGAGACCAACAGAAAATTCCAAGTTTGGAGGAGGGAGGGCAGGCTGCAGATGGAGGATAAGGCAGGTGTCCTCACAGTGGGAAAATCTGCCCTGCCTGCTCTCCAATTTCACAGAACATATTACATTTTCCCATAGGAAAGCCAGAATCTTCTACCAGAATTTCTTAAAAATCAGCCTAGAGAGGACCGGGAAAAAGCATGAAGGGCTTTTAGGGTGACATAAAGATTCTATATCATGATGGTTGCTGTTGGTTGTTCAGTTAAGTTTAGTCCAGCTCAGTTGCTCAGTCGTGTCCAACTCTTTGTGACCCCATGGACCCCATGGCTTCCCTGTCCATCACCAACCCCTGGAGCCTACTCAAACTCAGGCCCATCACGTCAGTGATGCCATCCAATCATCTCATCTTCTGTTGTCCCCTTCTCCTCCTACCTTCAATCTTTCCCAGCATCAGGGTCTTTTCCAATGAGTCAGCTCTTTCCATCAGTAGGCCAAATTATTGGAATTTCAGCTTCAGAATCAGTCCTTCCAATGAATATTCAGGACTGATTTCCTTTAGGATGGACAGGTTGGATCTCCTTGCAGTCCAAGGGACTCAAGAGTCTTCTCCAACACCACAGTTCAAAAGCATCAATACTTCAGCACTCAGCTTTCTTTATAGTCCAACTCTCACATCCACACATGACTACTGGAAAAACAATAGCTTTGATTAGATGGACCTTTGTTGGTAAAGTAATGTCTCTGCCTTTTAATATGCTGTCTAGGTTGGTCATAGCTTTTCTTCCAAGGAGCAAGCTTCTTTTAATTTCATGGTTGCAGTCACCATCTGCAGTGATTTTGGAGCGCCCCAAAATAAAGTCTCTCACTGTTTCCATTGTTTCCCCATCTGTTTGCCATGAAGTGATGGGACCAGATGCCATGATCTTAGTTTTCTGAATGTTGAGCTTTAAGCCAACTTTTTCACTCTCCTCTTTCACTTTCATCAAAAGGCTCTTTAGTTCTTCACTTTCTGCCATAAGAATGGTGTCATCTGCATATCTGAGGTTATTGATATTTCTCCTGGCAATCTTGATTCCAGTTTGTACTTCATCCAACCTGGCATTTCACATGATGTACTCTGCATATAAGTTAAATAAGCAGGGTGACAAGATACAGCCTTGAAATACTCCTTTCCCGATTTGGAACCAGTCTGTTGTTCTATGTCCTGTTCTAACTGTTTCTCAGGAGGCAGGTCAGGTGGTCTGGTATTCCCATCTCTTTAAGAATTTTCCACAGTTTGTTGTGATCCACACAGTCAAAGGCTTTGGCATAGTTAATAAAGTGAAGTAGATGTTTTTCTAGAACTCTCTTACTTTTTCGATGATCCAACAGATGTTGGCAATTTGATCTCTGGTTCCTCTCCCTTTTCTAAAACCAGCTTGAATTCTGGAAGTTCACGGTTCATGTACTCTTGAAGCTGGCTTGGAGAATTTTGAGCATTACTTTGCTAGCGTGTGAGATGAGTGCAACTGTGCAGTAGTTTGAACCTTCTTTGGCATTGCCTTTCTTTGGGATTGGAATGAAAACTGACCTTTTCCAGTCCTGTGGCCACTGCTGAGTTTTCCAAATTTGCTGGCATATTGAGTGTAGCACTTTCACAGCATCATCTTTCAGGATTTGAAATAGCTCAACTGGAATTCCATCCCCTCCACTAGCTTTGTTCGTAGTGACACTGTGTAAGGCCCACTTGAGTTGGCATTCCAGGATGTCTGGCTCTAGGTGAGTGATCACACCATCATGGTTATCTGGGTCATGAAGATCTTTTTTGTACAGTTCTTCTGTGTATTGTTGCCATCTCTTCTTAATATCTTATTCTATTAGGTCCATACCATTTCTGTCCTTTATTGTGCTCATCTTTGCAAGAAATGTTCCCTTGGTTGTTATACAACTGTATAAAATTTGTCAAGACTCATTGAATTGTATATAAAACTGGTGTATTTTGTTGCATGTAAATTATACCTCAGTAAAGCTGATTATTGGAGAGGAAATGGCAACCCACTCCAGTAATCTTGCCTGAAAAATCCCATGGACACAGGAGCCTGGTGGGCTACAGTCCATAGAGTTGTAAAGAGTTGGACATGACTTAGCAACTAAACGACAGTGATGATGACCTGAATAAAGCTGAGGCTGAAGCTGAAGCTCCAGTATTTTGGTCACCTGATGCAAACAGCCAACTTATTGGAAAAGTCCCTGATGCTGGGAAAGATTGAGGGAAGAAGGAGAAGAAGACAGTGGATGAGATGGCTGGATGACATCACTGATGAAATGGACATGAATTTGGGAAAACTTCAGGAGATGGTGAGGGACAGGGGGGCCTGGTGTGCTTCAGTCCCTGGGGTTATAAAGAGTCAACACAACTGGTCAACTGAACAAGAAAGCTGATAACAGCTTCCCAGGTGATGCTAGTAGTAAAGAACCCACCTGCCAATGCAGGAGACATAAGAGATGCAGGTTCAATCTCTGGGTTCAGAAGATCCCCTGAAGGAGGGCATGGCAACCCACTCCAGTATTCCTGCCTGGAGAATCCCTTGGACAAATGAACCTGGCGGGCTATAGTCCATGGGGTTGCAAAGAGTTGGACATGACTGAAGCGACTTAGCACACATGCACACAAAGCTGATTAAAGTAAAAATAAATCAGTCCAAAAAAGAAAATTCAGGTAAAATTAGTTTGGTGGTGATTGGGGAGAAAATCCAAAATAACAACAAAACAAAAAAATTTTTTAAAAGCACTTAGTTTTGCAAACCATCTTTTAAGCAAGAAATCAGGCTAACAACAGGCCATTTGATTTGAAACATAGTATAGAAAGAAAGGGGCTTCCCTGGTGGCTCAGACAGTAAAGAATCTTCCTGCAATGCAGGAGACCTGGGTTCTATTCCTTGGTCGGGACAATCTCCTGGAGAAGAAAATGGCAACCCACTCCAATATTGTCTATACGGTCATAGAGAGTCAAACACATCTGAGCGACTAACACACACGTGTATTCATGCTAAGTCACTTCAGTTGTTTCTGACTCTTTGCGACCCTATGGACTATAGCCTTCGAGGCTCCTCTGTCTGCAGGATTCTCCAGGCAAGGTTACTAGGGTTGCTATGCCCTCCTCCAGGGGATCTTCTTGACCGAGGGATGGAACCTGTATCTCTTATGTCTCCTGCATTGGCAAGCAGGTTCTTTACTGCTAGCACCACCAGGGAAGCCCCTAACACACACACACACACACACACACACACACACACACACACACACAAGAAATAGAAAAATAGAATAAGTATAATTCCATGGTACTTTAATCAGAAAAAAATGGAAAGAAAAAAAAGTTTTGTAGTATCAGGCAGATAGTAATCTGATACAGAAAATATAATAAAAAGAGGAACCAGAAAATCTTCTTCTGAAAAAAAAATTAAAAGAATTCATGAATAATCCCTGAATATAAGTGTTATTACATACAGAAATAAGCAGAGAAGCACTATCATTAGGACTAATGGAAGGTTCACTGGTAAGTTTCAAATTAAAAGATGAAGCTGGGGAATGACCGTGTCACTGAATTGTACCCACAGCTCCATCCTCAGCTGAACACTGTCCACTGTGTACTCATATGGAGCATTTGCCATATATCCTGGTCAGGTCAACAGGTCTGTGTGCTTTTAGGGGAAGTCCAAAGCCTTGAGCTTGTTCTTCAGTGTCTATTCTGTCTCACAACCAGAAGTGCTCCCATAAACTCTCTCCCTCTCACATCTCCATACATTCAACATGGTAGTGCCCAAGCAAACCTGGATTGGCACATCCTTGACTGTAAAGGAGGATGACAAGAGCTACCTGGGCAGGTGCTGTGGGGATCAAGAGAAGAGACAGACAGCCCCCACACAGGGCATTGTTTTCTCAGGTTCCCCTACTTGAAACAATTTAATGCCTTTTCAAGTCATGCTTTTGTGTTTTTGATTGCTTTTATACTGCATTTTTTCCTCTTACCCAGATTATAGATAAAAGGAAGACATGTCTAGTTTAGTTTGGCTTTCAAGAAAAATCCCAACATTGCTACATACTGGCAGTAAGAACTGGGGCAAAATATATATCCATTGGGACCTTTAATTCCTGACCTGCAAAATGAGATGATACCTACCTTATGAGTTTGTTGTGAGGATAGGGCTTTATAATACATGTAAAGCACTTAACACTACATCTGATGCTTAAGTCCTCAGTAAATAGTATTAGATGATACTTTCAAATGGCTTTCTTGCAATCTTTCCATAATTACATGGTGGCATATAAAACACTGACTTTTAAATTTCCCATAAATCAACAAGTTTAAAATTAAGTTCATTATATTAAATTAATCCAAATTAATAAAGAGCTTCTGAGTTTTAGTCCAGTCATTCCTCATTCAACAGCTTTTTAATTATTGAAGCTATGTGACCAGTACTATTTTAGGTATGAGGACAGAACAGGAAATAAGACAAATACATCCCCTTCCTTTACAGAGCTTACAGCCTAGAGGACAGCAGACAATATATTAGTACTAATGAAACACAGAAAGAAAGACTGGCCAGAAATGAACAGAGTAGCCATTAACTGGAATAAATTCAAATATATATGTGGTCTAAGTCATCAGTACAGAAGAAGGGGAGGGGAAGAAAGAATATCCGAAGAAATAATGGCTGAAAAACTTCCAAATCTGATAAAAACCAGAAACTCATACACACACATACCTAAATAAGTTTAATGAAACTGGAGGACAAAATCCATGAAGAAAACCACACCTAAGCACATTGCAGCACATCATAATCAAAGTGCTTAAACCAGAAATGAAGATAAAATCTTAAGTAATGGCAGAGACAAAAGACACCTTGCCTACAAAGGTATAAAGATAAGAGTGGCAGCAGGCTTCTGACCAGAAACAACATAAGCCAAAGAACATTTTAATAGGGGGAAAAACACATTAATTTAGAAATAAAAACTTATCAAAAATATTCAAAAACAGAGATGAAATAAAGACGGTTTTAGGTATACATAAGCTGAAAGAATTCATCACCAGCAGATCTGTGCTTCAAGATCCACTGGGAAAGTCCTGCAAGCAAAAGGGGAATCACAGCAGTGGAGATCTGCATTCTCACTAGGGACTGGGGAATCCTAGATATGCTACCTATGGGCTCAGTATGAAATGCTTGCTTTTATTGTTGAATAAGGAATTTGCTGGAAAATGTGGTAAAATATACAGTGGAATATATAGGAAGGAGATTCTGACATGTGCTACAACATGGATAAGCCTGGAAGACATGATGTTCAGTCACAAAATGACAAATGTGTGACTGCATTCACAGGATGCAGTCAGATTTGTAGACAGAGAAATGGAATGGTCGTTGTCTGGGGTAGGGGGTGAGGGGAATGGGAGTCAGTGTTTAACGGGTGCAGTTACATTTTTGCAAGATGGAAAGAATTTTGTGAATGGAGGGTGTGATGGCTAAACACTGTAAATAGAGGTGACCCTTGAACACTGCAGGTTTGAACTGCATGGGTCTACTTATATATGGATTTTTTCAATAAATATACAGTGGACCCCCCATATGCATGGGTTTCACATCCACAGATTCCATCAACCACTGATTGAAATTTTCCTCTCTGGTTGGTTGAATCTGTGGCTGTGGAACCACAGAAACAGAGGACCAACTGCACCACATCATTTTATCCAAAGGAGTTGAGCATCCATGGATTTGGATATCCACAGGGGCTGCTGAGACCAATCCCCCACAGTCACAGAGGGCCTGAATGACTGACCTGTACTCTTCAAGTCAGATGGTTGAGCTGGTCAATTTCATGAGAGGAACTTTATCACAGTTTTAAAAAGAGAGTAAACTGGCTGCTTAAAGCAAAAATAGTAACAACATATGTGGGGCGTATAAGAAATGTGAGGATAGAAGATGCACAGTACAGTGGGTGGGGAAATTAGGGGTGAGCTGCTGGGAATGGAAAGTGGACAGTGATGAGGTAAAGAATTTACTATAAAATTCTTCTTTTGAGAAATTTTTCTGTTTATTTTATTTTTGGCTGCACTGGGTTTTCGTTGCTACACGGGCTTTTTCTCTAGTTGCAGCAAGCAGGGGCTACTCTCCAGCAGCGGTGTGAGGGCTGCTCAGTGCGGTGGCCTCTCCTGTTGCAAAGCAAGGGCTTTAGGGTGCTCTGGCCTCGTTAGCTGTGGCTCCCGAGCTCTAGAGCACAAGCGCAGTAGTTGCGGCACACAGGCCCAGCTGCTCCTCGGCATGTGGGATCCTCCCAGACCTGGGCCTGAACCTGTGTCTCCTGTATTGGCAGGCAGACTCTTTAACATCAAGCTACCAGTGAGGCCCCAAGTGAAGTGAAGTGATTGCTGCTCAGTCATGCCTGACTCTTGGTGACATGGGTGAGCTGCTGGGAATGGAAAGTGGACAGTGATGAGGTAAAGAATTTACTATAAAATTCTTCTTTTGAGAAATTTTTCTGTTTATTTTATTTTTGGCTGCACTGGGTTTTCGTTGCTACACGGGCTTTTTCTCTAGTTGCAGCAAGCAGGGGCTACTCTCCAGCAGCGGTGTGAGCCTGAACCTGTGTCTCCTGTATTGGCAGGCGGACTCTTTAACATCAAGCTACCAGTGAAGCCCCAAGTGAAGTGAAGTATTGCTGCTCAGTCATGCCTGACTCTTGGTGACCCCATGGACTGTAGCCCACCAAGCTCCTCTGTCCATGGGATTCTCCAGGCAAGAATACTGGAGTGGGTAGCCATTCCCTTCTCCAGGGGATCTTTCCAACCCACGGATTGAACCCAGGGCTCTTGCACGGCAGGCAGATTCTTCATCTGAGCCACCAGGGAAGCCCCAAGACCTAAAACAACCACTAAAGACCCTAAAACAACCACGAACATAATCTCACAAGTACTTACTCCTAATAAGTAAAAGCAAATGAAACAGAATCATTAAAAAATGCCTCTGTCCAACTTAAAGGCTTGGAAGCAGGGACATCCAAGTAGCAGTAACAGGTATACACAGATACCAAAAATTATTGAAGTGTGTAGTTTAAATGTCAGCTATACTTCAGTGCAATTGTTCAAAGTAAAAGCAGAATAAGCTGCCTGCACAGGTGAGAGCTCCCAGTGATGGCAATGGCAGGGGAGGGCAGGGAAACATCTCTCCACAACCCTCTTCTCTCTTCCTGGAGCAAAATGACATTGTGCTCTCCACCTGAGCTGTAGCCACATCACTTGCTCTGGCCTGTAAAATGTCAATGAAAATGATTCTGTCAGCTCCCCGTTGGTCCTCACAAGCTAATCATGTGGCTCCATGTCCTTCTTCTGCCCCAGAGATGGTGGGAGTACATGTGCAGCTGAGCCTTGGGTCAGCCTGGGTCTGCCAACAGCTTGCAGAGCCGAGTCTCTGCCAGGATGAGGGAGCAGGGCAGGCAGGCTGAGGGAGAGATGGCCTTCACAGACGGGTTGGGGCCTCTCTGTTACTATCGCTGACTTAGCCCATGCTGACTGAATACGCCCTGACACCACACATATCCCATTATAGAGGTAGCCTTGTTTGGCCCTAGAAGGCAAACCAGCCCAGCAGCTTCTGCAGGCTCCTCCACCTTAAAAATATGAGTTATATGTCACAGGTGTCACCAGCCTCAGTGTTTAACTAAGGGACCTTTTCAAGACTCCACCAACCTGTGCAGAACTTGGCACCTTCTCACAGTATCATCCAGATACTTCTGAGTCCCAAAACACTCAAACACAAGTTGGCTCCTGTTCTTTGGTTCCAGTTACCAAGGAAAGTCACAGTGAGACAGACCGTGACCAGTGCCTTCCGCCAAGCCTGGCACTGCCAAGATGCCACGTCCTTTTGTTCCCCGTGTCACCGCTCCACAAAATGTCAGGGTCATGCAGGATTCTCATCCCTAGATCTTTCTAAGGCCCCCTCCAGGGGACTAGGCCACTGTTCCAGGTCCGGCCCTATGCCTAGGAGCCCACCTGTCCCACTGTTCCTCCCCCATCATGTGGGCTTCTGCCAGTCCTGGGGAACAGGACTTTTTGGGAGCCTGGCAGTCTCCAAAGCTCCTAATTGCTTGGTAAATGTGAGGCATGTCAGGGAACAAAAAGGAAAGTGCCCACTGACCTGAGGAGGAGGCAGTATCTATTTTGGAAGAAATCCTCCTTTCATTTCCCTCAGAAGTATCTCCAGTGTGCTTTGGCTTATGGAAGCCTTCCATGAGGAGAAAGGAGAAAATAGGTGAAGAAAACACAAATTAACTTTGTGGTAAGTTTTCCTTACACACAATCATCAGTACTTCAGAATCAAAGCAGTCTCCAAGAACCCTTAGGAGAAACGTATTTTCTCTCAAAGATTCAAAAGTTGCTGAGATGCAAATCACCTTTCACATTATTATTGAAGTAAGCCTGGCTCCTTCAAACCTCAGTTCTTGAGTATTTCCCCTTCCAGTTGTGATGTTTGGCTTTATATTTGCAAGCTAAAACAAAAATGGCTTCTCTGGGTGGTTTTTCCAAAACAAACAATCTTTCCTGAAGGCCCAACTAAGTATTCGTCTTCTAAGAAAAACTGCTCTCAGTTTTGAAATAGTCATTTAATTTTTATTTCTATCACCCTGTCCAGGCTTCACAATTCATCAGGTCCCGTTTCAATAACTCATTGATTTCTTTCTTATCATCTACAGAAGTTTCTGACAAGAACACTTAAATGTAAAGAATGGATCACTATCTTTCTTCTGACATAGCTCTAATCAGAGTAAGACTAACTCAGGAGTGTAGATCAAATGTAACCTGAAGAAAGCAACAATGTGTTCCAGCCACTGAAACAGGGATATATACAAAACAATCCTAGAGAATTATAGTTCCTACTACATTGCCTCCTGAGAAACCTATATGCAGGTCAGGAAGCAACAGTTAGACCTGAACATGGAACAACAGACTGGTTCCAAATAGGAAAAGGAGTACATCAAGGCTGTATATTGTCACCCTGCTTATTTAACTTATATGCAGAGTACATCATGAGAAACGCTGGGCTGGAAGAAGCACAAACTGGAATCAAGATTGCCGGAAGAAATATCAATAACCTCAGATATGCAGATGACAGCACCCTATGGCAGAAAGTGAAGAGGAACTAAAAAGCCTCTTGATGAAAGTGAAAGAGGAGAGTGAAAAAGTTGGCTTAAAGCTCAACATGCAGAAAACGAAGATCATGGCATCTGGTCCCATCACTTCATGGGAAATAGATGGGGAAACAGTGGCAGACTTTTTTTGGGGGGGCTTCAAAATCACGGCAGATGGTGATTGCAGCAATGAAATTAAGATGTTTACTCCTTGGAAGGAAAGTTATGTCCAACCTAGATAGCATATTAAAAAGCAGAGACATTACTTTGCCAACAAAAGTCCATTTAGTCAAGGCTATGGTTTTTCCAATAGTCATGTATGGATGTGAGAATTGGACTGTGAAGAAAGCTGAGTGCTGAAGAATTGATGCTTTTGAACTGTGGTGTTGGAGAAGACTCTTGAGAGTCCCTTGGACTGCAAGGAGATCCAACCAGTCCATTCTAAAGGAGATCAGTCCTGGGTGTTCGTTGGAAGGAATGATGCTAAAGCTGAAACTCCAAAACCTGTCTCTTATACACATCTCCTACTATGAAGCTGAGCACATTGTTGAGTGTGAACACACTTAGCCAGGACCAAGACATATCTGGTCCTGGCTTTCAAGCAATGAGTTCAGGGCTGAGAGACCAAGGAGCTACACATAAACAAATCAACAAACACACTCTAGAGTTATAAATGGGTTATATGTTTTAATAGAACTGTGTCCACGGTTTCTCTGGCTGATGAAGGGAGAGACCCTTCATCAAGCTACTAGTAGGCTGTGTCAGAAAAATCCAGCATGGATACAGAATCCCAGAGGATGACGGTGTGATATCTAAGAACAGATGAGGAGAACAGGAATGTTTTGAGGAGAGGAAGCAACACAGGCTGAAGGAATTCTGTAAGGGGTAAGACTCTAAGAAACTTCAGAATATTGTCAATGGCTTATCTGGAATATAAAAGCATGACAAGAGGTGACTGTGAAAATAGGGAAAGGATCCATGGAAACAAATCGCAACAACAAAAGGAACATTCCAGAAGTAGGAACAAGTCTAAGGAAAGAAAGATCATGGCATCCGGTCCCATAACTTCATGGCAAATAAATGAGGAAACAGTGGCTGACTTTATTTTTCTGGGCTCCAAAATCACTGCAGATGGTGACTGCAGCTATGAAATTAAAAGACGCTTACTCCTTGGAAGGAAAGTTATGACCAACCTAGACAGCATATAAGAAGCTTGGAGAGTCTGGATAGACCACGCAGAAGCATGGCCGAGAAGAGCTACCTCTCGCCCAAGGTTGGGGACAGCGGCTGGAAGGAGCTACCCCATACCCGAGATCAGGGGCAGCGGCAGAGAGGAGCAACCCTACATCCAAGGAGCAGTGGCTGCGGGGGCACAGGAGAGCCGAGAGGCGCTACTTCACGTTCAAGGTCAGGAGGGGCGGCTGTGAGGAGATACCCCTCATCCAAGGTAAGGAGCAGCAGCTGTGCTTTGCTGGAACAGCTGTGAAGAGATACCCCACGTCCAAGGTAAGAGAAACCCAAGTAAGACAGTAGGTGTTGTGATGCAATTCACGGGGTTGCAAAGAGTCGGACATGACTGAGTGACTGAACTGAACTGAACCACATTGCCCAGGGGGTAGAGGGCGCAGGAAGGGCTCCTCTGTGATGTAGAAGCAGAGTATCTATTTTCTAGGAGAATCAGAGAGAAACCATGTAGAGCCAGATAGCCGCTGGGGAGGAGAGGAATGACCGTAGGGAAGGACCGATGCCAATTTGGAGGACAGACTCAAATGGACTTGAATAAAATGTATTTTCTGGCATTGCCCCCCACCATCCAAGTCACTTGGGAGCTTAGCCAGGGCATACTTTCAGTATTCTACTGTGTCTTTTGAACAAGGTTGAGTCTTATAAGATACCACGTGGTCCTGATCATGCTCCAATGGCGCAAAATCCCCCAAAATCTCTTCCTGTTTATCACTACATTGACAACAGAAGGGGATTCTGAATTCAGCTGTGCTCCTTACATCAAAATATTCAACCAACGACTCCTACCCGTAGAAAATGCACCCGCGGCTGAGGGCCGAGAGATGCTTCCAGTCCAAAGGCCACATTCCTCTAAAGTGGAGTGCAGAGGGTCGACGACTACAGTTTTCTAGGGACTCTTCGAAACAGGTACATCCTGAGATTTTGTCAGCTTTCCCCAGACGCCAGCTCAGCCCCACCGGCGAGGGCCGCGCAGGTTAGGAGTGAAAGCTCCATCCCCGGCAGGTCAGCCTGCCTCCCAGCCGGCAGCGCTGGCCTCCCGCTGGACACCTGCGGCCACCGCCTCCTAGTTACACATTCACCCCGACCCGGGTTGATCATTACAGCTCAGACGAAGTCTTTCGTAGGCCGAGTGCCCCAGATGACGACGACCAAATCTTTGCGGAGGCGGCCCACCTGGCAAAGAGCGGCCTGCCTCTCCAAGGCGGGCACTCAGCCTCCTCTGTGAGGGAGCGGACCCTGATGGCTCAGCCCCGGACACCCCCAGCCCCTCCCTGTCACCTCCGGGCCTGCGGGCCGCCGACGCCTCCC